>VXBW01006294.1:52906-153134 GCA_013400375.1 Thinocorus orbignyianus | reverse complement strand
GATTTGGGGAGTGGGGGGAGGGGGGAAGGCGATGCCCCTGCCCGGCCCCTCCCGTCGGCCGTGTTGGGGTGGGGGGGGAAAGAGGAGGGGGAGAGGGATGCTCTGCTCGGCACCCACCTGAGTCGCCGTCCGTGCCGAGATTCGCGTTCCCCCCCTTTCGGCTGGTGGTGGTGACAGGGCGAGTGCCCCCCGTCGCGCTGCCCGCCACCTTCGCTATCACACGGAAGGGGGGGGGAGAAGAAGTGACCCCATATTTCCTCACAGCCACCATGATTAACTACCTAACCATCACTCAGGCTGGCTGCAGCGAGCGGCAACCACTTCCCACCCCTTTTCTTCTCCTCCCCCCCGATATCCCATTCCTGGCACACCCATCAAGAATTGCCTATTGGGGAAGGGATAGGGAAGATATCTCTCTCTAGATCCACCTATTCATTGGGCGTCTGCATATTCCTGCGCCAGGTGTTGGGTTTTCCTCTTCTTTGCTGCAATAATAACCCGCTTGTTAGTGGCAGTACTAGTGACGCTCTGGTAGTGCTGGGTTTTTGTCCAGATCCTTCCCTCCACTCTCGTTGGTGTAGAAATAGAGATGTGTAAGGCAGTAGGAGTGCTTGGCCTTTGGAGGCTTATTATGCAACTGCTATTAAACCGGTGTTGGAGGCTTGTGTCGAACCTAGGAGTTGAGGTAGTTGCTAGCGTTCCCCAGCTGCCCCTCTCGGTTGCCGCTGTTGTAGGGTGGATGAAGATGACAGTTCAAGCCTCAGCCTGTGTCATCACACCAACAAAATGCATAGAACCCCGCTAAATCAGATGGTAATAAAGAACGAAAGCTGAACTCTCTTCCTGTCCCTCCGTCCCCCCCCATTTTTGTGACTGCCCAGTTTTAAAATACATTTTTTTATTTGTTTGACATCTTTTGTGTATTTTCTGTAGTTGTGTCTGTGTTGCAAAATGCACATGAAAGATGTAGCAACATCGTGACTTACTAAATTTTCTGTATGTTTCTGATTCCAAAGCTGAGATTGCTGTGGACGCCTTAGTAGTGATGCTGTTCAATGTGTTTGCAGTTTTTTCTTCCTGAAAATTAATTTGTGAGAATAATTGTTCACCATGTTTGGATTATAAACAAATGATTTTTTCTGCATGTATTCTTTTGTCTGCTCTGCACCAGTATTCATTACAGGTTATATCAAGTGCTGCCTACTTTCAAAGCTAGGGCTAAAAATATTCTAGAATTAATCTTTCCTCAGGATTATACTAAAATGCTAGTCTTGGATTTAGCAGGTGACTTTGTTGCCAGCAGAAGTTTCAGCACTCAGTTCTGTCATGTCACAAGGTATTACTACCTTTCTCTTAACACAAACAGCTTTTAAAAATATCAAGTTTATGTTTGCTGTCCTAAATGGTAAGCAATTGTTATAGCTTAATGCTGGTTGCTGGTGAGGAGCCTCTGTAGCTGAGAAACAAAACTCTGTTATTAAACATGTTTGGAAGGCAATTTTTGGCACGTTGCTTTCACAAGTGGTTTTATGCTAACCACTGCAGTTCACACACTATTTTATTCATACCTGATTACCGTTAGAAAGAAGGTGCAGTGATTATGGTTGACATGACTGCGCACCCTTTCAGAGAATGGGTGATTCACAGGGATCCAGATGTTTGCACATCTCAAATTACTTTTTTGTTTTGTGCTTGGAGAATTTTGAAGAGAGGGCTCAAAAACTGTGGATTGGATATTAGCTACAGAAGTTCCACATGAGATTTAGGTAGTATAGATAGTGTTGTGATGTAACTAGATCTAACAGATAAATATTGAATCACAGTAGCACAATGATGCCAAGAGCACTGTAGCAAAAACAGGGTGGATCACTGAAAATAGCAGCAGTGATGGTGTGAAGGGTTGATAGCTCGTTGTGATTGCTCAGGCTTTTCCTCACAGATGTCATGTCAGTCCTCTAAAAAAACCCATTAAAAATAAATACACAAGTTCATGGATAGTTTTATAAGTAGTGTTCCTGTTTGTTTGCAATACTATGCAGGTGACTTCCCGGGAACCAGAGATGCTGCATTTTTATTTAGCTTGCAGGTTTTCAGTACCACCTTGTCTGTCTTTAAGCAACTTGAGGAAGGCTGCTGTAAATCTGCTTTGAATTGCTACATATGCATCTTGCTAAACATCTTTCAGTGAAATATCTACTAAATGTCTGCACGTTCCTGTGATTTATTATTGATTGATACAGTAATTTAGTTCTTGCAAATAGCACATCTGGCCCTGATTTGCGTTTCAGACACATGAAATATTAAAACATGTAATTTATCTCTCCTAAATAGGTAGTTGCCACTGTCATTTAAGGCAGTAAAAGGTATTTTCACAAAGGGTGTGGGAAAGCGATCTTTGCCTGTAAAGTGTCTGAATATTTTGTCTAAGAGAAGTTCCCAAAGTTCCCAGACAATTTACTAGAGAAATAAAGAGAGAGTTTCTTAGCGTAGTATGCAGTCTGATTTGTGGAGGCATTTTCTGATCTTTAGGATAAACTTTAAACACTTTTAAATACAATAAACTGATAAGACTTACTTTGTGTAAGCGCAGTGATAATAGCTTCTGGTGTGCTGGAGTGTGGAACAATTACAGTGCAATAGTATGTGAATGAATTGACTGGAATGACAGTGATAAACCGTTTATTATGTGACATTTAATATGTTTAAGTTCTGCAAGCATGCATTTTTCATTTTGATTGGTTGCTGGGAAAAAAAAAAGGCCAGGGGGGATGGAGAGACATTCTAGTTCATGTTTCCTTTAGAAAAAAAAAATTAAGGGAAGTCTTCATTTGTATATATTTCCAGTATACCTTTCCATTGCTGAAAGCCATATAGAGATAAAATTTTGAATAATAATCCCAGTTCATTGTTGAACTTTTTAAAGTGGCATTTGTAACACTAACTTTAGTCTTGTAATTTTACTTTGCCAGGTGTGTTATGTTCTATATTACTGTATTTTTTTCGGATTTGGTTGACACAAACACACTTCAAACAAGAAGTAAATTGGGTATTTCTCTATTAGCCTTCAAAGACGTGTTAATGTATCTTGGAATAATTGGCAGTGATGGAAAACAAAGGTGTGCCATTTTTTTCCCAAACTTGCTTCCAGGTATCTTTGAAGAGATTCTCCTTGTATATTGGTTGAGGAGTATACAAGCTATAATATTTAAGCCATTTGATTGACAGTTCACAGATAACAGTGCTACGTGTACTTCCTTATTTTCTTCTAAAATTGTCATTCAGAATGAATTAAATAGTTTAGAAAATGTAGTAGGTGTAGAGTTGAAACATCTTGGGTATTCAGATAAAAATTGTTCTGAAGTTATCATAGGAGCTCCGCATTCACATAAGCAATGGTTTTCTTTATGCCAGAGGAAGAATGCCTGTCTTTAGTTGGTATTGAATCTAGAAAACCAAAGCATGACTTTTATGATAGATAGAGTCCTTGTTCTGCAAGGACTTTATTTTACATTATCTGGTTTTGAGTTTCTGTGTCTCTTAAGGTCCATGTTGGTTTATGTTAGCATTAGAGGAGTACCGTGAAGATTGTTTGACCTTTCTAACAGTAGGATTGCAGGTTACTTTAAAATTTCTTCAAACTTTTAAGTTGTAAATACTATGTGACAAAGTGGATAAAAAGTTTATTTGTGTTAAAAAGGGCATGGGTCACAACTGAAATCGTTAGTCTTCATATTAATAGTCACTTAAACTGTAAATGTTTGTAATTTTGTCTTCCATTTGTGGACTGTATATACGTGCAATCATTGTGCATAGTAGTAGTACAGTTATTGCTATTTTCAGTACCAAAATATGATGTGATGATTGGTGCTAATGCTATCATAGCTTTGAGGGCGTTCTCTGCATTGTGTCTGGCGTCGGTCTGGTCCTTTAATGCACTGCAACTCTGAGGATTTTAGTTTGTTTTCATCCCTCTTTCCCCTGTGATGGGATGATTCTCTCTGCTTGGGCTCTTCCATCTAGCAAAGAGGAGTTAAAAGTTCCCCTCTCCTGCAGCCTACCAGCACTGCTGCAACACTGCAGGAGATGCAAGGGGAGAATGCAAGGTCTTGGGGCGGGAGCTGGGACAGGGGATTTTTTTTGTATTGAAATATGAAGATTTGTGTCCCATTGAAGTCAGGCAAGAGGATGGTGGTTGCAGTTTCATCCTGAGCTATTGTCTTGAGGAGGAGATGCTTTAGATTTATGCCTCAGTCTGGGAGTGTTTAGGAAAGGGAAGAGAGAGCTGATGGATTCCTTGTTCAAGAAATATTTTAATCATTTTAAGTATTGTGATAACAAAACTATCTAGAAGTATTTTGGTGGTTTCAGTGATTATTTTTTTTTCATTATTGCCTTAATTTTGTTCGCACAGGAGCAAGAGTACTGTTGGTTTCCAAATGTACTTTTTCTCCAACACACCATTGAAATTTTGCATCTCTTGTAAAACCAATGCAAATAAATGATGGGTGTAATTTTGGTAAACCAAATGAAAATGTGAAACAACTGTATCATGTACTCACTGTTTGGAAAAGGAGGAGAGGGAAGGGAACTTCTCTGGGATATGGAAAGCAATTTGTCTAGTTTAGCTTTGAGTTTCTCAGTACTGTTTGAAATACTAGTGTACCAATAAAATATTCTCAGCTATTTTCTGTATTACAGTGTTTAAGATGAACAGATTATAATGAATATGTGAGTTAAACACGAGGTCATAATGTGCATTGCTTCAGGAAAGTAACAATAGATTATTTGAAGTGTATAGTTGCTAGAATATCTCCTTAGCTAAATTATTCTGCTGTGGATTTTAACTGTAATAGTGACCTGTTTCTACTTAAGAGGTTCTTTCCGCTTAAGAGGTTCAACTGTAGCTGAACACGGAGTAGAATTAATGTACCTAGTTGCAGACTACGACATTTTAATCAGTACTCTCCCTTCCGTTTGTGTGGCCTTTTCTAGTGGTGGTCTGATAAGTAGCTTCATTCTTGCATACATCCTTATAATGTGAACAAGACGACTGTAATGATAGAGACTTACTGAAGAGGGGAGTTTGAAGGAACTTTATCTAGGAAAATGCAAACTGAGAAAGATCGTGCAAGGGCTTTGCAAAAAGAAGGAAGCCCTTGAAGGTAAGAACAGATGAGCAAATGACTGCAGGCTAGTCATGTGTAATTTGAGGCTGAAAAATAGGAGGTTATAGACCAATTTACTACTGAGATAATGTCCTGGTTTGGGCTGTTTGTGAGAAGTTGTGGGACAAAAAAGCTACTGCATCTTGAAGATCTGCTAAGTTGGGAGTTTGACCTTTTTATTTAAACACTGTGAAACTTTGTTGCCTTCAGGAATGGGGGCTAGGCTTTATGACCCAAGTAATCCCTGATAATTATTTTAAATTCAAACACAATACTTGAGACAAAGTGCTTCAGGATAAAGAAATAACAGGGAAAGAAAAGACCCATACTTTATGTCAGCAACTGCTCACCTCCTTGGCCTGCTGTCTGATACACTGGCCTTTTTATAATTTCTTACACAGGTGTCATGGCAATGAAAGGTACTTGAGCAGTATTAACCCTAACACGATGTTTTCAAAGACCACTTTTCAGAAATCTGTAGTCATATTAAATGTGCCATCTCAGGAATGGTGACTTCAAAATTTAAATTTGTGGTTGTTGAAAGTAAGTATTATATGCTAAATTATTGAGTTAATTAAAAAAGAACAACAACCTACAAAAAAAAAAAAAAAAAGAGCCCTCAAACCTTTTACGTATTTTCCTTTTTGCAGGCGTGAGTACTTTTTTTTAAATATACAGTGTGAAAATGTGTATGCAGGATATATTTCATGCATGGCCAGAATTAGCATCCCTATTAATTTAAAAAATTAGAGTGTTCCTGTAAGATTGTGTACTAATAATCTAATATGCCAACTGAAAGAGCCCCAAGAAACTCTTTTCTTTTTCTTTGCATTTGTCAGATAAGCGTGTAAGAGGATAGCTAGGTAAAGCATCCAAAGCATGGGAAGAGAGAGCTTTCACTTCAACGTGGCTGTAAACTGAACTGTATTTTAGAGTGTTGGGTTAGTAACTTCTTTTAAACTTCTGCTGTATTCAGAGTGAGTTATGGTGTTTCTTGGGAGATTTCTGTTAGTAAAAGAAACGCCTCCTTTGTCAGAAACAGAAGTGCACAGCAAACTTTAGTGTTTCAGTTACAATGGCGTTACTGGTGTTTAAGCCCCATTCTTATCAATATCTTTTTCTGAAATGAAAACGGCTGCATAAGGTTTGGAATAATTTTTGGACCTTTACCAAAAAAGACCTTTGTATTATAATAAGGGTTTAAATTTTCACTTCAGTTTGTATGAGAAGAAAAGGTGTGTTTTCAGAGAAACAACTAGAAAACTGTTACAGGATAAATTTAGGACTAAAAGAACCAAGGACTGTTTCCTAATGTATTCTCAAATGACAGAAGTGACTCCCAGTTGGTCAATAAGTGTCTTGCTCTTTTACTTTCATACCTTTTTGTTGGAATAAGGTGTTGGAATAAGGTGTTGGAATAAGGTGTTGGAATAAGGTAAGAAGGGGTTGCCACTACATACCTGGTGTCTTTTATTGCAATATTCCAGGTACAGTGAGGCTGTACTTTCCTTCCAGGATTAGGATTGTCAGAATTCTTGCTTTGTCAGTACTTTGTCAATTTCTGTATTGTCTGTTTTCAGAAACCATTAGTTAAAACATATCTTCACCATGTGATAACATTTATAGCTGTTGCATAGTTCTTACACAATTACAAAGTTTGTTGTGTTCACCATAAGTTCTGTAAGTTCCACCAGAGGTTTCTAAATAGTATTTGGTTAAATAGATTCTCACTTGGTGCCTTTACCTGTTTCTTTGGCTGCCCAACAGATATGGAACTGCTTGCAGGTATTCCAGTTTATTTTATGACTATCATCTCCATTTTCTTTTCTGGGTAATGTGGCTATAAGCAGTTACTCCTAGCATTTAAGATTGAGTGAATTTCCTACGGTATGTGAATTAAGCAAGTTGTAAAAAGCTTGCCTCTAAACAAAATTTTTAGAAGTAAAAGCTGGGGTATAAGTCCTGTATGGGTATTTAAACTGGTATAAAATGTGTTATGTATCAGTTCAGTTGGTTAGGAAGTGCTTTCAGCTAGGTTGAAAAACTTGTTTTATCTCATCAAAGTGTCAGTTCTGCTGTAGTTGAGATTGAGAAACCCTTACAATCTTTAAGTATCCCTTTTCTAGGAAACACATGATTCCTAGGTAATGTGTAACTTCAATTAAACTTGCTGTTACCGGGGTTTGGAAGTTAGTTCGCATTTGGAAATTTTTGATCTAGGGGTAAAGAAAAAAGTGTTAGCTGTAGTGAGACTGAGGCTTACCAGGTACAGTGGCCTTTAATAATCAGGATTTTATGAAATCTGTCTCCAGATGTCTTCTTATTTGGGTGCATAAAGTACACGTTTTTCTTTTGTGCTGTCAGGATTTGTTATGAACTTTCCCAGTATTAGAACTGTTGTTTTTAAAATAAATTTTAAAAAAAAGGTGGTTCCCAGTTCACCTGTTTTTGTCATCCTCAAACTTCTCAACTCTTCTACCTTTTTGATGCAGTGCTGTATTGCTCTTTCCAGAAGGAAAAAATCCGAGCAAAGAACAGAATGTGACCAAAAAAAAGAAAGCAGCAAAACAAAAGGACTTCTCCTAAAGGGAAGTTTAACTTGTCCTCACCAGACCTTCAGAACTGTTCCTCCAACTTCTTTATTCTCCCAATTTTGCTTTGGGGAGAGAGTCTATGAGTAAAACCTTTGTCTGCACTCTCGACGTACTAGCTTAAGGAAACCAGCAAAGAGGGTCTCTTATTACTTTACTTCCACCCTGCTCCAGGGAAATCCTGCAGCTGTTGCTGCAAATGAGGTTGTCAGCTGCCCACTTTCCTCCTTTTTTTTTGGCTCCAGAAATTTTTCCTGATACTGAACAGAAGGCAACAGTTCTGAATAGTGGGAAAGCACTAATTTACACCCAATTAGAGGGATCTATACACCTGTAAACAGAAGGGCAATGAAGAAGCAAATGAGGTAATCTTACTGCCCCTTCTCCAAACCATCCCCCACCAGCCTCTTACTGGTTAGGAAAGATTGTATAGAAGGTGGGGGTGAGGGTAGCCTGGGAAGGTTACAAAAAAATTAGGGAATGATATATTTCAATGATAGGCTCTTTCCTGCGTCCGTACAAATCTGACCTAGTAACTTTTCCTCGAAAAGGGAAGACTGTTTTTGTAGCTTTTTAGGTTTGCTGGAGTTGAACTTGAATCCAGCAGGACCAGATAGGTTGGGTTCAGATGTGTTCAGAGAAAACATTTGTCTGGTTGGCGCTGATCTAGTTGTGCAGAGCAGGTAACCAGGGTGGGAATTGAAGTGAAATTCTGTATCTCTGTAATCCTGCCACATCTTTAAGTACATCATGATTCCTGGAGGAGAACTGTATCAGGTTGTAGCTGGTCCATAGATTCTGTAAATGTGGTATAATAGCCTTTCTCCTCTTTGTGCCGTGGTGTGAGGCACTTGGGGAGTATATGAGTGCAATTTTGTGATGTGAACTGAATTAAGTTTGCTGCTGCTGGGAGGTCTTGCTCTCTTTATGTGTTTCCATGCCCTGCGTTATCCACCCTTCCTCTGTGCCAGCTTTGGCATTCATCTGATCTGTATAAGTCAGATGCACTACAAAAATATTCACTTGTTGGATGGGTTATTCTGCTGTTTTCATTGGCTTGACTAGAACACCAGTGCAGTCAGGGCTATCTCAAGTTAGAAGTCTTAGGGATGAAGAGAGGTAAGGTGTGGGGGACCCCTTCCCTCTCCCCACCTTTGACAACAACAAACCATAAAATTAGGTCGTATCATAAAATGCTTTGCTGATGTTTTTTAAAGCATGTTTGGCTTTTTTGCAAAATAATCGGGAAGATAGTCTCCAAGCTCTTTCCTGCAATAATCTGGAAAATGTTAAGGAAATGGGAGGAAAAAAGGGAATGGGATTTCAGGTTGCAAATTAACAATTATTAACATACATACAAAAAATCAGGCTTAGTTGCTTTTATGTTCTTAATTTGCTTCTTCCCTCTTTCTATACACGTTGACGTTCCCTGTAATTAAAACCAAGAACTAACTTTATGTCAGGACCTCATCTCACTCAGGATTTTAATTGGATACACAGTAGAGTCAAATTAAAGTTAGGAAGGCAACTGTAAGTTTGGTATTTTTATTTTCTGAATATTTGAATTAACTCTTTGAAGAGTATTAGCTTATGACAGCTTAGATGCTCTTTGAGTATACATGTATTTAGTTGTGTCCTTCAGGACTTGAATGGCAGCAGTTGGATGTACTCTGAACCTCAAGTGTGCTTCTAAGTGCTTCTAATTCTTATAGAAACTAAATGTAATCTAATTCTGATGTGATTATGTGCAGAAGTACTGATAGCATATTTAGGAAAATTCAAGAAATTCAAACCCAAGGTTTTCCTGAATTATATTTTTTTCAGACTTTGTTTTGCTCTAAACCTAAATGTGTTGCAATCATCAAGAACTTGGTTCAATTACAATATTGGGGGGGTTGGGGTTTTTTGTTGGGTTTTTTGTTTGTTTGTTTTTAAGCAAAGTTCTGTGTTCATGTATCTAGATCAAGTTTAGATTTAAAAAGTACCAACATCAGTTTACAGGAAACACTGTTTTTCATTCTACAGCCCCCAAACTAGGGTTAATCTCTTCCTTAGTGTGCTCGTGCAAGCATTAATTCCAGAGCTTCAGCACTACAGAGATGAAAGCAACAAAAAGGGCTTTCAAAACTGAAGGTCAGACAGAACTGTTTTGCTCAGTTACAGGTGTTAGATTAAGAGTTTTTTTTCCTTTGTGGAAAAAATGGTTACCTGTTGGCTGGGCTTCTCGGGTGTTCAGCCCTTAAGGTTCAATTATTTTTAAAAGTATAAGGTAAACAGGGTGCTTAAAATATCAGGAGCTCTTTCTCTAATCTTAGATCTCAAGTGTGTCAATTATTTTTTTTTATCAGCTGCAGGCACTTCCAATTGAAAAGTATTCAGTACTTCATAGCTGCCATTGAGACTGATACTTTCTCAGCTCTTGCAGGATACATCTTCTTTCTCAGATCCTTAGTTCCTTAGTTATTTTCAAAAGTTGGAATTGTCTGTTTGCTCTGCTGGTTAGGAATGTTTTCAAATAGGTTGCTAGCTGTGCAGTTGGTTTGCTTTTGTTGTGTTTATGAAGTGCTTTCAGTTCTCTCAGAACAGGGACTGGCAATCTGATTTCTTCTTTTTTGCTTATTGAGTATGATCATCATGGATGCTTTTCCATTTTCAGTCATCTGATGAATAGTAAATGATTCCATAAAACATCAACTGTGGGTGTTGAGAATGCCTTTGTTTCCCATATCTTCTAGCCTGGTGAGTGCATTTTCAGGCACTGTGTTTTGGAGAAGGACTTGAGGATGTACTTCACAATTTCAGAGTGTGTGTTCCAAGCACTGATGAGTGAGTAGCATGGGCATGGACCAGTGAGTTGCATCTGAGAAGGTGTCCTGGTTAATAGCTAGGTCTTGTTTTGTGTATTCTCCTTAATTGTGAGATAATGAGCTATTCATTACTGTTGAGACAGTACTTTTCAATATGCTAAAATTTCATTTTAGAATTAAACAACAAACTCAGAAGTATAGAATGTTAGAGTATTCTCAGGCATGCAACTTAGCAAAAAGGTGAGATCATCTTGTGAAACTTTTGTAATTCTTTGTCTGAGTATTGGGTTTTTTTTTGTTTTTTCTCAGAGTAGAGCTTGGTTTCCTATATTGCTAATGTATTTTTTAAAAGAAATTGAAGTGTTGCAGAAAACAGCTGAAAATTATCTTCCTTAAACTGAGCCTATATCCAATTTTTCTGTATTTGTTGCAGTTGCAAAGCTGAGGAAAAGCATGAGAATAATACCTTCCTGAAATGTGATTTCAGATACATAGTTAGATTGTTCAGAAATCAGTGGTAACTTCTGAGAATACTGATATGTGGTAGATTTAAATGTGTATTTTGTTGAAAGCTGTTTTAAAATGCTTTTCCTGATACATGCTAAAAATTGATCCATGAAGTCATCGCATTTAAAAATAAAGCCTTATTGTGGTTTCTACTAGCTTTTTCTAATGGGTTTCCAATTCTTTTGTCACTGTTTAAAAAGAAAAAAACAATTTGAAATATTTGCTGTTTGAACAAAGCTGTAAGAATTATTCAGAACTTTCCTTTTCATTTAACTTTTTCCCTGTTACTCTCAATTGATAGTTTGAGACTTTGCTGCCATCTCTAGTTTCTCTTTGAAATCTATCTTGAGCTGCTGTTTTGTCCTTCATTTTTGTCCGTACTCTTAAAAAGACAAATTTTTGGCAGGATTTCATGGTTGACTGCTGTTTGAAGAGTTTGTTTTGTAAAGGCTGTATCAATGAAGAAGATAGCTATGTCCTGTGTTTATTTCCTTTAGAAAATATTGGAATTTCTCTAAAGAGAAATATCTTGTATTCTTTCTTGCCTCGTCTTTAGACACTGCTGTAGTTAATAAGCAAACTTTTAACACTTTTTGCTCTAATTTTGACTGTTAAAAATTTGCAAGCTACGTTTCTGTTAGTGTTCTTAGTATGATACAATACCTTAAGTTTCTAGTCTTTGTTTTCTGCAATTTTAAGACATATTCCAGAAGGATTTTAGTTTGGTTTTAGAGGTCAATATACTGTCTTATACTACTTGTATACTTATTTGTATCTGTTGTAAAAGGTAGTTTTGTTAATCTTCCTCTTTCCTACACCTTCGAGTGCTTTGAAAATATCGTAAAGAAAAGATTACACTGTGTCTCTATCTGCCTTCTCTGTTGATTGGTTAATGAATATAGAACAGATTTCTTGCTAGTCTCTTCAGTATCAACATTTTACTTACAATTTGAGTGTCAATATAACTTAATGGTTTTTTTAAGAGTTTTTCTGCCAACTTTCATTCTTGCAGCATTTCTTTTATAATACAAAGTTTCTTGGTAGCTCTGCCAAAGCTATATTCTCTTTTTCCTGACCTTGCCTTATATTTCTTTGTCGTATTAGTACTTTTATACATTGTTTCACGTTGTATGTGCTGGCCTAGAGTGAGATCTTCTTTAGTTTTCTTCAGGCTGACTGACCTCCCGACAGACTGTAGGATGCCTGTCAATCCGAATTTTGCTCCAATGGAGACTGGCTTGCTGCAAAATCAAACTACAATTTCAGTTTCTTAAATCAAAACTTACAAAAAGTTTATCTATTCTTCATAGTTACAAGAACCTTTGAAAAAGTATCATTATTATGATTTTACATTTAAATCTGCAGCCAACTGCAGACTACAGTGTTGCAACCTGGATTGTTTCCCTTAGATCGAGTGGTACACAGTAATCTGTTCTGTTACTGTCTCCTGAAAATCCTGATGACAGTTCAGGTACTTAATAAGTGGTGCACTTTGTTGTGTTTTTTCTTTTTTTCTTCCCCCGTAGTATTTGTAAAAGCTGTAGGGGAAGGAGCTTTTACCTCTGCACCATGGAAAAAATAAAGTTTTGTGGCTTCACTGCTTCTGTCTAGAATTTGAGGAGGAACGGTAATTCTCCACTCTGCGCTCATTAGTGTACCTGTGTGAGCATGTGTGGAAGCAGGAAGTTTACCTAATCTTTTCTCAGCCGGGAGGAGTAAGATCTTGGCCTTCCTGTTGAGCAGCCGTGCTTCCCTACATAATGAGTTTGGGGGAGAAGAAGGGTTTTTCAGCACGTTTTATACCTGATAAATGTAAGCCTATTCCAATATTTCCTTTATACTCTTAACTATCAGTAAATATTTTTTATGGTTTTCACATTTTTCTGCTTTTTCTAATCTTTGTAGCTTGAGGGGGTTATCTTCAAATAATGATTAAAAAATGCTGCTACTTTTGTTAAGCTGTTGCTGTTTTACAGGATAGCCCTTGAAATCTCAGGAGGTGGAAACTTGCATGCCTACTGCCCGCATTCCAGGTCCTGTTACTTCCAGAAATATAAACTTCCAAGGGAAAGGAGAAAGTTGTATCTCCCAAGTATGAAACCTATAACATGTCTGTGTTAGGACACAGGACTGTATGTGTTCTGTAGAAAACTGGGTTTCCAGTAGGCTTGTTTGAAGATTTGTGATCTGTCTGTTAGTAATTGAGAGATTATGCAAATGCGGTACTTTTTGTTTGGGCGGTTGGGGCATTTTTGGTTTTCTTTTTGTTTCTAATATTGTTGAGGTTTGCTTCTTTAAAGTTTATTCAGATGCAAGTGTGCTGGTGGTAAAATTCTTCGTTTTCTTTCCCCCATTCTCTTTCAATTATAGCAAATATAAATATGCTCTTCCAGGCTATCAGCTTAAATGCTGTTTGGAAATTTGTTGTTTATAAACCTTCAGAAAGTATGCTGTTATTTCATGAGATACAAAAAATCTTTTGATCAGCGTTCTTTGGAGTCACTCAAATGCACAGTGGTGTGCTAAGTCCAAATTTACATTTAACCAAGTACTAATTAAGTGTATTTCTTATTTGGAGTTAAGACCCCATGAAACATGCAAAATCCCTGTATTCATGTCTGCTTTAATAAGTATGATGGTCAGTATCTTGCTCGGGATCAAATTTTTGATCCTGGTATACTTAATGCATACAGTAGGATGGGTTTTTTTCACAGCTGTTTCAGATGTTTTCTGAAATATCGTCCCTAGTTCTGTTTCTCAGTAAAGCATGTTACTTCCTCTTTTCTAACAGGTGGGTTGGGAAGGGCTATTGCTAAGTATAAGCAAGCTGGTAATCAACAGTGTATATATGCTGGTATGGTCAAAAATGATCCAGTACCCGGAATTGTCAGTGTATTTGTGAATGTTTGGTGCCATCCAGAGTAGACTGAAAAAATCATGTTCATCTTCTCAGTGTTAATGTTGGAAGTGACTTGCTAATCAATTTTAATTAGCATTTGCTCTTTCATTAGTTAATATGGTTTTTTGAGTTCTGTTTTTGAGAAAATCTGTCTAGTAGTAGAAGATTCTAACTGTAGTCAGGCAGTTGTAATTCTGTTTATTTAAATTATAGTCCACATTGGTATGTGTAAACAATTTGTAACGTTTATGTAGAATAGGAGAATCTTCCAGATTTAGGTAGGTAATTCTGTAAAATGGTAATTATTTTCTTGAAAGGAAGTAGACAGTAAATAGTAGAAATTGTTCACAATAATAATATTGCATATCAAATTCATCTTGTCCAGAAAAGAGTTTCTGTGCAAGTGTTCACTTTCAAAGTTTTTTACATTGCATGGTAAAATACATATAATGTTCTAAAAAAGTTCTGAAAAAATCTGTCAAGCAGTGTTCCCCTCCCCCTTGTAATTTTTGTTCATGTCCTCGCTGTTTTGGGGCCTAAATTAGACTGAAAAAAAAATCAGGATTAAAAAGAGTCTCTGTTCTTACACCCTCAGTCCCCACCCCATACCCACTTCCCCCGCAACTTTCCTAAGTTTCCCACTGAGTCATTCTCTTCAGGGATTTTGGCCAGTTTTCCAACTAGAGAGCTTAAAACTTTCACTTACAACCTGGATAGGAATTGGGGAACACTAGAAAGCAAATTACTGTGTGAACAGCCACGTGTCTTCATGAAAACAGCTAAGTCAGAAAACAGTTTTTCAGAAAGAAGGTTGCACATCTTTGTTTTTAGAAGGAAAGCACAGTTGATATAATTTATTTATTTGTTTGTTTATTTTTACCTCTCAGGCGAATATTTTCTGCTTCTCGGTGGATGTTTGGCTGTCACATGCTAGAAAAGGTTAATGAGGGGAGATGCTTTTGGTGTTGACTCCTTTTCAGTGATGCTACCTTAGCGATGGATTGAATGTGCAATATTTGGAATCTAGTTTGTCACAGGGGAGTGTCATATAATAAACATGAGATGTGTTTTGCAAGATAGGATAGATTTTAAATGAATGCTTGGACAAACTGATTAAAGAAAACTTTACTTAGCTACTGCAAGTCCTTATTTTAATTGGTACATTAACTTCTGAAATATGACTCAAGTTTACCCAAGAAAGTTTTATAACAAGCTGATAACTGTCTGGGGTGGGGGGAGATGTGTGTTAATTTTTTTATTTTTAAAGCATATGCATAGCATAATTTTAAGCATGTTGAGGGAAAAATGGGAGTTTTATACAAACTGCTTAGCAGCAAATCCTTCCATTCAGCATTCAACCTTATTCCAGCTGTGCAGGTTCATGCAGTGCAGCCTTGAAACTTCTTTTCTACTTGTTGCAGCTGTATTGAAATTGCATCTCTGCGGAAGACTGTCAGATTTATCATCTGCTACCATGTCTACAGAAGGCTTTCGCCACCAATCAGGATGCATGCTTCAGTTTTCTTTTGCCACTTAGGCATTGTAGACTGAGCCTTGTCTGCACCCAAACTTGAGGCAGGTAGATGCACTTACTGTAGTACCTAAACCTTTTTTTTTAATCAAAATGTAACTGGAGGGAGAAAACTACCCACTGAAATACTTTCATGCTGTTCTGTCCAGTCAAAGGATATAATTTTTGCTTTTTTCCACCTATCACTCCTTGAGCTGCTGTGTTTTATCTTAATTGGCATTTTGCCATTGCTACTTTAAGATGACTGAAACAATTATGTTTTTCCAGATAACCCTACTGCAACTGTTTTTGAAACATCTCTTATGGGTTATAAGGTATAAAAAGAAATTAAAAGTTTAAACTTTAATATTGTGACAAACGGAAGGGATTATTACCTGTGTTTTAATGACATTGAGTTCATCGCTGGGCTTTTTGACTTATAGCACTAAATGTGCAGTTTCTAGGGATGAAGCTCTGCATTAAAAAATAATACTGCTTAAAATTTCTAAAGTGTCATTTACTTTTTTTCCCCTACGGAATTGACTTTAGTCATATAGTGTACTTTCTGAAATTATTGGTCAGTTCCAGTTACTGCTTGAATAGACCTGTCCAGGAAAAATATACTTCTGTGTGTTAAACGGATTTGATTCAAGGCTACATTAAGACCAATGAATTTGCCTAAATTGTGCTTTCAGAAGCCCAGCAGAGTCTCAGTTGTAGACTGTGGTTCGCTTTTTGCTATCATTGTTTTGGTTTTATCTGTCTACCTACCTACCTGTTTATTTATTAATTTATAGCTTCATATGTACATTAATTTCACATGGTGTTGAAAATAATTGATGCTTACATTTTTGAGCAATAGATTAGCGATGAGCTTCAGCAAAGTCTGCAAACTTGTGCTCAGATCTACTGATCTGTCCAGGTAGTTACTTAGGATTAGTTTGAGCTCTGTTGTGTTGCAGCAGTGAAGGCAACAGTGCAAAACTCAACCCTTGAATGTTTTTACATAATATTTCTCAGGTCACATCTGATCATTTTACGATATTTTGAACTCGGTGCAGAGCTTATAAGCCATGATTAGTTTTGATCAGAACTGGAGAGGGGGGACAGGGAGGGGGAATAGAAAGCAACTTCCGTTTGTCTAGCATACCAGCCCTGACTGTTGGAGGCCCAAATTTGACTGTGTGCCCTGGGTACTGTGTTAGAAGTCAGACTTAGATGTCGTACTGTACAATCCTGCTGTTCTAGCTGGGTGACTTGGTACCCAAAAATACACTATTGCAGGGCTACAGGTAGTGGGGATTTAGATTATATTCTTAGCAGTGAAGGGAACTGCACTGAACAGGTTGGAGCTTCTAAGGTTGCTGCTGCAATGAAGAGCACTTAAGTCTTTGGAGCAGGATAAGTGTTAGAACCATCTAAGATTTCCATATATCCATAAAAGTATGATCTCCTCCTTCTGGCTGTTTGTGTACAGTTCAGCTTATGAATGCTGGGGTTTTGGTTATTGGTTTTATTGCTTTTTGTTTGATTTTGGTGGTGTTTTTTTTTCTTTGGAGAGTCAGAATGGTTTAGTCTTTTTTTCTTCAGATGAACTGTCTTTTATGCAGTATTATAAACCCCTACTTCTACCTCATATAAAAAGATGTAATGTATATCATAATGAAAGTAGTAAATGTAAAAAATTGAAGAATTTCATTAATTGTCTTAAAACCAGCTTTAACAACTTCAGAAGAAATCTTAGCAAAAGGAAGATACGGTATAGATGTCTATATTTTGAGATCTCGTTAGGTTATAGAGAGAGAAAATGAGGAAGGCAAAAGCCCAGCTGGAGCTCATCCTGGCCGCTGACATAAGGGATAACAAAAAAAGTTTTTGTAAATATATCAATAATAAAAAGAGAGCCAGGGAGAATCTCCATCCTTTACTGGATGCAGGAGGGAACATCACAACCAAGGACGAGGAGAAGGCTGAGATACTTAATGCCTTCTTTGACTCTGCCTTCAACCGTCAGATCAGCTACCCCCAGGGTGTTCAGCCTCCTGAGCTGGAAGATAAGGATGAAGAACAGAAGAATCCCCCATAATCTGGGAGGAAGTAGTTAATGATCCGCTTCTGCACCTAGACACCCATAAGTCTATGGGGCTGGATGAGATTCATCTGAGAGTATTCAAGGTGCTGGCAGGAGATTTCACCAAGCCTCTCTCCATCATTTATCAACAATTCTGGTCAACAGGGGAGGTACCGTATGAGTGGAGGGTGGCTAACTTGACGCCCATCTACAAGAAGAGCCAGAAGGAGGATCTGGGGAACTACAGGGTTCTCAGCGTGACCTCAGTACCAGGAAGGATCATGGAGAAGATCATCTTGAGTGAGCTTTCATGGCAAGGGCAGGGCAGCCAAGGGATCAGGGTCAGCCAGCATGTGTTTATGAAAGGGAGGTCCTGCTTAACCAACCTGATCTCTTTCCGTGACCATGTGACCCGCCTTCTTGATGCGGGAAAAGCTGTGGACATTGTCTACCTGGACTTTGGTAAGGCCTTTGATGCTGTCCCCCACAGCAATCTGCTGGAGAAGCTGGTGAATCATGGCATAGGCAAGTGTATTCTCCACTGGGTAAAAAACTGGCTGAATGGCCGTGCCCAGAGAGTTGTGATTAATGGGGTGAAATCCTGTTNAGAAAAGGACCTGGGGGTGCTGGTGGACAGCCAGCTTAATATGAGCCAGCAGTGTGCCCAGGTGTCCAAGAAGGCCAACAGCATCCTGGCCTGTATCAGGACCAGCGTGGTGAGTAGGACTTGAGAGGTGATCATCCCTCATCTACTCGACACTGGTGAGTCCTCATCTCGAGTACTGTGTCCAGTTTTGGGTCCCTTACTACAAAAAAGATATTGAGGTGCTGCTGTAGGTCCAGAGAAGGGCAATGAAGCTGGTGAGGAATCGGGAGAATAAGCCTAATGAGGAGCTGAAGGAGCTGGGGTTGTTCAGCCTAGAGAAAAGGAGGGTGAAGGGGAGACCTTCTCACTCTCTACAACTACTTGAAAGGATGTAGAGAGGCGGGGGTTGGTCTCTTCTCCCAAGTCACAGGTGGTAGGACAATAGGAATTAGCCTCAAGTTGCTCTAGGGGAGACTCAGGTTGGATATTGGGGAAAATTTTTTACGCTGAAAGGGTTATCAAGGACTGGACTGGGCTGCCCAGGGAGGTGGCACCATCATCCCTGGAGGTATTCAAAAGACAGGTTGACATATTGCTTAGTGACAGGGTTTAGTGATGATTTGTTGTTTTTTGTCAGTTAGGTTGATGGTTGGTCTAGACGATCTTAAAGGTCCCTTCCAACTTGCACAATTCTATGATTCTATGATTTAAATTACATAAACTTCAAGTTATTAGAATTCTGTGAAATTGGTTATAGTTACGTTCTAGATTCAACATATACAATTTCTGTAAGGATAAATACAAAGAAATGAAGACTGTAGAAAAGAACAAGCAAAGATGTTTTAGAGAATACAAGGTAATTTCAGATGTAAACGAACCCCACGTTTTCTCATTACAAATTACTGTTTTGTAGCATTTTATGGGAAAAGTATGCAAAAGCAGCTATTGATACATATAAGGTTATTACAATAGAAAAAAAGTTCTGAAAGTTCTTGTAGCAGTTTTCAAATACAAGACTGATTTGTTATTTATGTGTGTTTGATAAGTGAAGGGCTTCAAATTTTAGGACTCCTGTAGCAGACTGTGAAAATATATGTGGTTTTTTTTAAAAAAAAAACTAAATCCTAGTTTAAAATAAATGCATAACTTCTTGGGGATATGCCTTTTTTGTTGTTCCTGAAGGGCGGGGAGTGGGACTCACTGAAATCCTGGCCAAGTGGATTTTGGAAGCTTGGTTTTTAAGTGGAACACATTTCAGCCCAGTTCTACTCAGGAGTTCATTTGCAATTGCTTCAGGATGAGAAACGGGGAAACAGAAATTGGAATTGGAAGCTGCTGAAGGAAAGATTACTACTGGGGGTGAATGTGGGAGGAAGAGGGAGGAAAAAGGATGAGGAGAGTAGGCTGATAGGAAGGAAGGAAAGTATAAGGAACTGTGTTTGAAAAATGGAATTGGATAACCAGAGGAGGAGGATTTGTGATTGCCAGCCTGCAAGGGCAGAGAAAATGGGATGAGGCTTTGAGCAACCTGGCGTAGTAGAATGTGTCACTGCCCATGGCAGGGGGGCTGGAGCTAGATGATATTGAAAGTTCCTTCCAACCGTAACCTTTCTATAATTCTGTGGTTCTATGAAAATGGGTTAATGGAAGGAAAAGGAACAGCACCTAGAAATTAATTCACAGGTTAATAACAGGATGTTTATAAAGGTGAGAGGGAAGATATCCCAGCTGAGCTTAAGGTTGTGGAAAAGAAGCAGCTGGTGCCTGAGAAGGTGGAGGGGAAGAGCAATGGAAGTGAGGTGAGAGTCATTGAAGGCAAGATTAGGATTAGTGAGGTGATAATTGAACATGAAAGGACCGTTTTAGCAAAGTGGAATAGGCAAAAGAATGTAAAGATTAGTGTGTGAGTAAAGATGAATGTTTGACAAGGCTATTGCTATCCATTATTCCTCCAATATCCTGTGGCTTATAAGTAGAATGTTTTTTAATTACAGTGATTTATTTCTTTGTTTGTGTGCCATTTAGCCACATAAACAGAGTAGAGATTATTAGTATGTTATAGTAAACTATGAAGAAAAGTCTTGACTTCAGAGACTGTACTGAGCTGAATCACAGGCTATAATCGTGGGTGGTAACGGTTGATTTTTGTCAGCCATCTCAAGTTGTATTTTCCCTGTTTCTTAATCCTGTATTTTAACTGATTAAATAACTCCTTTTGGTCCTTCATTCTTGCTCTTCCCACTTGTCCCTAGCGCTTATGGCTCAGCTCCTTTCATTTTAAATGAACTGGATTAATTTAAATGTTTAAAATATTATGTCTTGCTAACCTAGCTCATTCAGACTGAAGCAGGTTAGGGAACAATTGCAGGAGCAGCCAAGGTGAGGGATGAAAGCATACTTGACCTCTGACAGAGGAAACAAACAATTGGTTATAGCTAGGCTTGGCAGCTATGTGCTGGCTTGGATTCTCTGGTCCTGAATGCGTGCACCTTAATGCAGCTATCTTGTGAATATATGTAAATTCACAATTTAGTAAAAGTTATTTAGATTTTTTTAATACAAACTCCATAACATTATGCTAAGGTTATGCAGATTTCTAATGTATTAAAATATTATTAAAATATTATTAGAATATAATTATCTGTTGATACAACCTAGCTTAAAGATGTTTTCTGGACAAAATTTGGTGACTGGCCCCCAGTTGACAGACCTGTTGTTTTCAGACAGTGCAGAAAATAGAAGACTTTTGATAGTTAAGACTTACTTTAAATCTTGAGATTACAGCAGACAATTTGGGGTTTTGTTTGCTTAGTTTGGGTTTTTTTTTTTGTGGTGGGTTGTTTTTTTATTTTCAGTCTCCTAAAGCTGAGCGCTCAATATATTCTGTGTTAACAGTATGATTTGGAACTTGATGATCTTTAAGGTCCCTTCCAACTCTAACCATTCCATGATTCTATGATTCTATGGTTTCTTTTAGCAACACTCTGGTACTTCTATTGTATTTTTGTGAAAGCAATAAGTTTCTTCACTTCTTGATATTCTTTGTGTTTTGTTCTTAGTCACGATTTTCTCATGATGCATGTAAACCATTGCTTTAGGAAAAAAAAAATGCTGTTAGTATTGCAAACTTAAAATTAGCCAGGACTAATTAGTAAGTGTGACTCTCAAAATTGGCAAGCATGACTCTTTCCACTTCTCCTGTTGATTTGCAGTGTGAATACTTTAACCAGAGTAGCTTTTTAAATCTGCCATCCAGACTTGAATGAATAGAAGTCAGCATATGGTTGTTAAACTGACAATGATTTCCTATATTGTATCCTTGCAGTTTCCTTGAGCGAGGGTAGGATTGTACAAGGTTACAGCAGAATTCAGTTTGCAGTGCTGCTGTTGTTGATGGCACATGACAAAGAAAGAGCACTTGATTAATATATTTGGAAGGATGTTTCCTTATACAAAATACCAATTTTACAAATACGCATCTGGAAATAACCTTCTATTTAAGTGCAGCTTTTCTGTAAAAGAACCGTCTGTATAGATAAAATAAAAAAATTAGCCGTTGCTCATATAGTGTTTTTGTATACTGGCTTAGCAGAAGTCAGTAATTTTTACATTTCCTTCTTAAAAACGTGCAAGATACTGTGCTGCCACTCAGTTTTCCATATCTCTCTAGAATTGTGTGATGGTGTTCTCCGTCACTAAAAAAGCAGATTCCAGTGTATGGATGTAGTCAGAGGATGAGGTTTTGTGTCAGTCAGTCAGTTGTTAATATTCAGTGTAACAATAGGAAAGGGTGCTCTATCCCTCCTCCCCATGGATTTTTTTTCTGTCTTTTATGCTGTTGGAAAGAAGCAGGTGATTGTCAACTTTCTGCTTCAGACTAATGAAACTGGATATGCCTAATGTATTGCATAGTATGAATGCAGTACAAACTCTCTTGCTGCTAGCCTGTTTTAATGTCTGAAGATTTATGGGTGAGAAAATGAAGAAGATTTGTTGGGGTTTTTTTTCCAAGGACCTTTGGTTCCTCGGTGGGAAAAAAATTAAAATCATGGTAGATGACGGGACAGCAGTGGATATTGTCTGTCTAGACTTCAGGAAGGCCTTTGACGTTGTTTCCCATAAGATCCTTATAGAGAAGCTGATGGATATGGGATGCATGAGTCAACAATGAGGTGTATTGAAAACTAGCTGAATGGATGGGCCTAGTATGCTTATCAGTTGCTTGAAGTCTAGGTAGAGGTCAGAAACTACGGATATACCCTGGGGTTCTTACTGGGTCCAATCCTCTTTAAAATCTTCATTAATGATCTCAGTGGTGGAACAGAGTGTACCGTCAGCAAAGTTGCAGGTGACACCAAACAGGGAGGAGTGGCTGATAAACCAGAGGATTCTGCTGTCGTCCAGAGAGTCCTCAACAGGCTGGAACATTGGGCTGACAGGAACTCATGCAGTTCAGCAAGGGGAAGTATGCAAAGCCCTGCAGATGGAGAGAAACAACCTCATGCTCCAGTACATGCTGTGGGCTGACCAGCTGGGAAGCATCTTTTCAGAAAAGGCCCTGCGAGACTCCTGGTGGACACCAAGTTGAACATGAGACAGCAGTGTGCCCTTGCAGCAAAGGAGTAATAGTAACCTGGACTGCCTTAGGAGGAGTGTTACCAAGCGACTGAGGGATATGAGAGGCAACGGGCACAAACTGAAACACAGAGGCCTCTTTATGAACATCAGGAAACAGTTGAGGTTTTTTTATTGTGAGGATAACTGAGCGCTGGACACAAGTTACTCGGAGGTTGTGGAGTCTCTGTCCTTGAGATATTTAAAAGCTGGTGGTCCTCAGCAGCTGGCTGTAGATGGCCCTGCTTGAGCAGGGAGTGGTGAACCAGATGACCTTCATAGGTTCTTTCTAACCTCAACCATTCTCTGATTACTTGTACATGATTTAGAGAAATAGAAGGCACGTCTCATGCTTTTGTAAGCTTTGTGGCAAATTTCCTTAGCAATAGGCTGAAGACTCGAGTTTTTAATTTGCTCCAGCTCAGGTTTGCATATAACAGCTGCTTTTGATATTTCTGGGTGGGCAGTCATCTCTGATACTATATTAAATATCCTTCAGTTTATAAAAATAGTGGGAATGGGATGCACAGTTCTGCATGCTCAGGTTGCTGTGATCAGAAATATGTTGAAAATCTGGCTGTGAAATACCGTTAAGTTTGTCATCTTAAGTTGGATCTTCCCTTTAGTACTGGAAGTTTTTCAGACAGCATTCCAGACTTCACACCTTTATAAACCTGGGGGGCACACAACAGCTTCCAAAACATTTGTAACCATTACTTGTGATATCTCAATTTGTAATTGCTACCTCTTTCACTGTGTGTGTATGACAATGCTTTCTCCCACAGTGTGGTGCTATTGTGTTTAGCTCTGTAAAGCTAGCAATAGAACTGAAATAAATCATACTTTAAAAGACAATAGTGCTACAGCTAAGAAGGATCCTAATATTTTCCTCCTTCTGAACACCATATTCCAGTTATGTTAGTTATAACAGAAGCTGTGAGCATGGGCAAGGCTTTCATGGAGTTACGTGCTAGTAAACCTAATTGTTAAAGTTTTAGTGGCTTCACAGCCTCTTCATTTTGTATTGTATACAGAAGCAAGAAGTGGAATGTTTGCTGAAGGTAGTCTTTCACTGCATCTGTCACAGAAACTTGAATGAACATGCATGTTCCTCAGATTTTTTTATGTGGACTTCTGTAGAGAAGGGAGGTGATAACAGTAAGTGAAACACCTGGGCTACAAGGTATTTCTCTTTTCATCTTCAGTCTCCACTAAATTAATGTAGACATTTGACTAGTTCGTTGGACCACCTTTACTTAACTAGAAGTGAATATCCTTCTGCACAGGAGTGGAAAAAAATGAGCTTAACTTAAAACCATTATTTAATTTTGTTTAATTATCAAGTTGATTTTCCCCTTCCCTCCCCTTCTAATGATCATGGAATTTAAATAGAAATGTTAAACCAGTGGGATGTTACACTAAGATACACCTCACACTTAAAGTGAGATGTAATTGTTTTGTTTCCCATAACAAAATGTGCCCAGCTGCTTGCAGTTCAAAAATAGTTGTTGGTTCTGGTTGTTCTTTTCTTTTTTCTTCTTCTTTTTTTCTTTTTTCACTGTCTTAATTGTAAGTCAAGAATTTGTGTTTCCTGAGAGGAAGTTGTTTCTTAAGACTTTGATTTATACTAATGTGGCCATGAGTGACTCTAACAGAGCTTTCTTTGATTATTTTTTTTTTGTGTGTGTGTGTGTGTGCTCTTCAAGTATCTTCCTTTTTACCCCATTGCACACACTGAGTTCAGATTCTTCTATTTTCTTTCTTAAACATGTTTTCATCACATTCTTCTGAGTTGCATCTTTCTGTCTGCAATGACATCTGCAGTAATACTTACTCTTCTCTGTTTTAGTCATGTGGCTTTGTGATTTTTAAGCCTCTCTCCTGTTACTGAGACCCAGTGCCAAAGACCAAAATTAGCTTATTTAAATCCAGTTACAAAAAGGTATTAGTTCTTGAATTTGTCTTGCTGATTTAGTATGCATATGCAGGCTTTTACTTGAACGTGATATAATGAATGGCTTGGTTGCTGTGATGGTTTATTTGAATTCATGACATCCTTTAATTTAACGTACTCTGTAGTTATTAAAGGTGTGAAGGGCTTTCAAGAATAGTGTTGGTAACAAACTTAATTGGGTGTTGCTTAAGCTTTAAAATGTTTTGAAGAAACTGAGGCTTATGCAGTTATTTTTAAGTTATTGCATCTTAAATAAACAGATCTTCAAATAACTGTTAAATAGGCTAATAAGACTTATCTGGCCTTCACCATGTTTATACTATAAATAGATCTAAAGCCAGTCCTTGGCAGCAGACTGCTTAACAGGCTTCTGTGTGGCTTTACAGCAAGAGCTGTGTATGTCTGAGAGACCCACCTGGTGAGTAAGCTCACTTTTTAAATGGACCTTTTTTTTCAGTGGTGAAAGTAAATAAGAAGTAAAATTTATAGGGAAAAGTGGGAGGGGGCTGGATCCATCTACTGGTTGTAGCACTTCTGAAATCTTCAAAGAGTTAACAGCATGACTGTGCTACCTCAGTAGTTAGGTAATAAATTAATAATCAAATACCTAAGCAGTATTCAGTTTTTCTCTGAGTATACCACACTTAACGTATCTTAATTGATATAGTTTCCTCAGTGGTTGAAAAAGACATAGTAAAATTTTGACATGTAAAAGAGCATAAAGGATCACGTGCTCCAAAATTGCTACTTGGGAAGAAGCAGCAAAAAATATCCTTCCCTTAGTTAAATTATACTTGAGCACGTGTCCCAATTTAGGGCACAAATAAGGTAATCTGAAGGAATGTCCTCAAAATTTGCTACACTGGGAGGGGAGACCAGAGATCACCTGGACTGTTTTAGATAAATAATTTAATTTTTTAGAGAAATACTAAGGTAATGGAGGGATAGATTAAAATAATTTTTTTACTGAGAGATAGAATTTAAAAGTAATTTCAGGAGAGCATGATGCTATTTCTCTCATTTAAGTGAAGCATTTGATGAATAATTAGGTCTTTAAAGAGTATATGTTTAGATTCGTTTCTGAATCTGCTTAAAATGAGTATACATATATAGAAGTGGCTGAAGTGCATCAAAATTTTTCCCTAATATGCATTATCTACAAAAACAAAACCACAAGATATTTGAGTTTATATACTCTACACTAATTGTTTTATACAAAGCAGCGTGTCTTGTTTTCTGCACAGTACAGTGACAAGTGGAGGGAGGAATTTAATGAGACAAAGCAGCTCCTTGATTAGCAATGCCAAGATTTCTGTTTACTGGCCAGTAGTATTGAAACCTGTCAGTTACATGCTGTCTGTAAACTGATTTTTCTTTTGTATCTAATGCTAGAATTAGTTGTAGTAGCCACTTGCTTAGAAATAATGACAGCTTACCTTAGGACATTAGGCATGTTTCTGATTTCCAACTCAGTCACACAGAACTTTAATTTTAAAGCAAAATTACTGAAAGTAGCAGCTTGGACACTAATAGTATCTTGTTATGTTTGAGAGCTGCAAAGTAGTATAGGCAGCAAATAACAATTTGGGAAAAGCAGAAGGTTTTTTTGTCTGTGTTCCTTTTTGCAAAGAGTGTTACTGATGCATGCGAGCATTTCCTCTGAACATAATTTGTTTGGGGTTTAAGGAGATGGCTATAGCCTTAATGCCAGCCATGATACATAAAATTGTATTATTCTGTAACAAAACTGTTTTGTAATGGAATTGCGGGAAAGACTTTTGATACTTCTACATGAAGACAATTAATCTCATGAGAACATTCCCCCTCCCAGTCCCGAAAAGTACTTGCTTTTGCAAATACAGAGCGAAATAAAGAAATTAGTTTCACTGATAATTGGAGAATGTATTATTTGGGCATTTTACTTAGAACTTTAATTTTCTTTCAGTGTAAGATAATTGAGAAATAAAAAATGTACCTATTTTTCAGGCTTGGCTCTAAATTGACATCACCACGCACAGTATTCTAGAGTTGTGTTTCGTAGCTTGTACTTTATGTAACTAAAATTTACAAGGTGTCTTACAGTGTCTTTTTGAAAAATGTCTAATACAAATTTGTAGAAAGGTTCATCTGAGAACATTATGGAGAAAAATAAATGTTTGTCATTGCTTTCTTGTATTGTGTTGGGAATTTTGTGTACTTAAAACTAAACCATGTTGGATTTTGTGTGAGGTTTGAACTCTTCTAAGAAACATAGGGCTATATGTTGTTTGCTTTATGTTTCTCTAAACTGATGCATTTTACCATATGCATTTTTATGATCAATGTGATCTGTGTACAAAATATACATGTAAGATGTATTAGTGGCAGGAGCATCTGTAGCAGAGGCAAAGAAATACTATAATGAATGAGTCTCTCTTGGTTTGGAAATGGTGTAACTTACCAATGTGGGCAATGTTTAAACATACAGTAATGCTTTACAGCACAGTACTTGAAACAGTAACTTTAGTGGTTTCGTTTCTTTTGTTTAAGGTTCTCTAAAGTCAAGGTTGTGGCCTGAGCAGATGCTACATATGAATGACCAGACCATTTTCAATTAAGTGAAAACAGAAATGAAATAGTTTCCAGTTCAGCTTCCAGTGAGCAGTGATTCTTTAATATAAAACAACAGTGCTACTCTTTTTGATTGCAAGCACAATGGTGTAAGTTAGACACAATGACAACTTTCTTGACTCTTGAGTTTTTCTTCTCTTTAACTTTACCTGTGGCTGCTTTGCTTATATTCCTTATGGATCTGTTAATCTTTCTATTCAAAACCAAAAAATAATTTGAGATACTACATAAAAGTAGATCTGAATATGTACCAAACATGGACTCAGTTGGACTTGACAGTCTTAGAGGTCTTTTCCCAACCTAAATGATTTTATGATTCTATAAACGGCGAACAATCATTAAAATGCCTGTGGAATTCCTGTACATTTTCCAGGTAACTATTGCATGCTGTAAAAATTGCTGTGCTGCTACTGTGAATTATAATAAGCTGATTTCCATACATCTTCTCCAACAGCTAAAATAAATCTGCAAGTAGTACTGCAATGCTTTTCTAAAAGCACAATTAAGGGTGCTTTTTATAATACTCCTGTGCGTGAGCTGTGACCTAAATTTTCATCTGTTTAAAAACAATTAAACAAACAAAACCAGCAGAAAACCAAAACCCAACAAACCAACCAACCCCACAACAAAACAAACCCCCGCAAACATACACAGACACCCCAGACTAATATATATTTTGTGTCGAAGAGCCATGTTCCATGTGTACAGAAGTTCTGCAATGGTTCAAATAATAACATTAAGTTAATATGGTGACCATAAGGAATATGTGCAGGATTTTGTTCTATGTATTTACTTTTAAATGTGTCTCAAATTAAACTACTTTGCTCTGCAAGGGGCTGTATTTTGTTGTGGCTGTTAAGAGTAGCATCGTATTTTCTGTTAGATACACAACCTATGGTTATCTAAACTCTTTTGTGGCAGTGTGTGAGTAGCTTTTCTAGCATGTCCGTGTTGCTGACAGATGACTAAAACTGAACCAGAGGAGAGAGTGCTCTGCTTCGTGTCATTTGATGTAATCATTCCGTTCTATGACATTTTGGGAGTTAATGAGAGCTACTTAATTTTGTTTCTGAGACAAAACTATTGGTGGCCTAGAATTTTTACTAGTTGGAACAAGTGTTTTGGCCTTACACTTTGTGTGTGTTTTGGGAATTTAGTGTTGCTTGTTCATGTTAAAATATTCTAACAAAATTGGAATGCAATCAGTAAAATGCATGTTATTATGGGATTAAAGTTACATTAAATTCTGCTGTCAGAACTCATTAGAGAAAGTATTGTCTGAATGCTTTTTTAAACCTGTAAGAGTAGGACTTACGTAACTTCTTTCTACAAATACTATTCTTTCATAGCTGTTATGGTCTAAGCATATTATGCTATTGCTTAATTTCTTTGATATTGGTAACAGTAAGGCTATCAGTCAGATAAACAGTAAGACTATAACTGACATATACAGGCATTTAGTAGATTTCACCATTTCTGGATTATGGCTTACTTTATTCCTGCAGTTAAAATACTTTGGGTAAATTGAATTACCCCATGTTTAAATAGAATTCTGTACTGTTTTTTTTCCAAATACACAGAAGTAATTAGGTGTCTTTCTTTTCAGATATACATGATACCCAACCTTCATTAGAAATTGATTTACTGAACTTCTTTAAAGCATGTGAATTGCAATGGTAATAAAGTATAAGGGATATTGGAATGGGTAGTAGTATTGCTTTAGGTATTTGACTTCTACCATTTAAAGTTAGGGAGCTATTGCTACTCCGAAGAGGTGGGAAAGGATAAGGATACAATCTTCTTCCAGTTTTACCTTCACCATAGCTCTCCTTTACAAAGAGGGAAAGCATGTAGGTTTGACTTGCTTAGCTTGGACTGATTTAACCTCATTACTTTTAGGCTGTGTCTCAAACCAGAAAAACAAAGGAGTAAGTTTCATTATTAATGCTTATATAGAACTTGCTCTTCACTTAGACCAACTTGTGCATTGGTCTTGCATTACCGGAGTGTGGTTTCTTTCTGAAGTGAAACTGTTGTGTGGGATCTGTTGTGTGTGCTTTGGAGGGGCCTTCAGCATATAGCAGGCTTGCTCAAAGGCAGTGCAGCTGTGCTCTGTGTCCTCTGTGAGGCAGTGGGCAGGTTGAAGTCCTGTGCTGCTATGTGGGTTACCATGAACACCGTCAGGGACAGAACATCCACAACTTCTCTGGGCAACCTGTTCCAGTGTCTCACCATCCTTACAGTAAAGAATTTCTTGTAAATTCTTTACTGTAAATTCGGCATAAATATGGTAACTCTTACTAGGGAGATCACCATCTGGAAAAACTGGTGGGCATAGATTTCTGATTTCTCCAGGAAAACTATTTTGTGCTCCTTTGTAAGTGCATGCCACATCATTGTACCAGGACAGCTTTTGATTTGCAACATTCCAGATGTTGGCTGTGATGTGTGTCAAGACTCAAACAAACCTCTTATAAGTTATGTCAACACAGATGTGAAGACATGACTTGATGTGTAGTTGGGTTTTTCTTTAAAAACAGAACAAAATAATATAGTTTAATGTACAGTGCATTGTATGATATAAATATTGTAGTGTTACTGGTCTTTTTTGTCAATTTGCATTCTTTGTTTGAGAAGATAATGTGATGGATTTTGGATTACAGAAATTGATCTGAATTAAATAAGGACACTAGAGGAGTAGTCAGCATGGGTCCACCAAGAGAAGTCATACTTGACCAACTTGAGAAGGGCTGCCTTAGGAGGCCTGTTCCCAACAGGTAGAGGGAGGTGATTTTTCCCCTCTACTAGTGAGGCCACACTGAAGTGTTGGGTGCAGTTTTGGGCTCTCCAGTACAGGAGAGATATGGACGCAGTGGAGAGAGTCCAGTGAAGAGAACCAAGATCATGAAAGGACTGGAGCATCTGTCCTGTAAGGTAGTTGGGACTGTTTAGCCTGGAGGAGGGAAGGTTCAAGGGGGATTTCATCAATGTGCACAAATAGCTGAAGGGAGGGCACAAAGAAAATAGAGCCCAGCTCCTTTCAGTGGTCCTCAGTGACAGGACCGGAGGCAGTGAGGACAAACTGAAACACAGGAGGCTCTGAACACCACAGGCTCTGTGAGCACTATTGAGCAGTGGCACAGATAGCCCAGAGAGGTTATGGAGTTTCCGTCATTGGGGTACTCAAAAGCCATCAGGGCTTGGTCCTGGGCAGCTGGCTCTAAGTGGTACTGCTTGAGCCAGGGAGGTTGGACAAGATGACTTCTAGAGGTCCCTTCTAACCTGTGAAGTACTTTTTGCAGTGGAAAAAGCAAATGTGGAAACAAATGCAGAAAATGCAGGTGGTCCAAAATTTGTGGGGTATAGTAATGGATTGTTTTAAATAGCTGCTTCTGCTTTAAAAGCAGGGTTTTGTGGAGATCGTTTATGAAACTTATTTAAGTGGTAATATGTATCGAAGATTAACCAAATGCTCCTTGCTTAAAATTATTTTCTTTTTGTCGCATTTGGCATGTGACTTACAGGATTATTTCAGGAAGGTATTATGCCTAAAATAACCTCTGGACTTACATAATTACTGAAGGGCAGTGTGGGTGATCTAATTGAGAATGAAACATAGGTTTTGGAGAACATTTTTTTTATTATCATCTGATTGCATACTAAACCATATTAAGATTTCATGGCTGTTTTAATAATTGTAGGAAAAGCAAAAAGATTTTGTTTTAGGGGTTTGTATTGTGTATTTTAAAAATAGTTTTGAATGGTAGGTTAATTCTTTGCATCTAAACTTTAGGGAAAAGTGAATTAGTTTTTGTCAGAAAAGAAGTCATGGAATATCAATTTTACTTTCATACCAGTGAGATCTTAGCTTTCTTGCAGCTGGGAAAAAAGTATATATAAGAGTATTTTTAGTAATAGAAGTGGCTGTAATTTTAATTTCTGTAAAATAGAAGAGTATTATATCAAAGAGAAGCCAAACCTGTTTTGTGAATAGGATTCTTCAAGTGTTTTTGCTAAGATATGTCTGGATCTACAATCTTCTGTTCTTTGGCATTGACAACATTTGAGTTTCTTTGTTTCAAGCTGATAGAAGTAACATCTCTTTCTAAAAAGGAGATTGTTCCTGTGACTAGAAGAGAACTGAAAACCAACTTGTCTAAGCCCAGTTCTTTGTGATGTGTTGTTTTTCACTAAGTGCATTTCTTACCTGTCTCACTTGTGTGGCCACACAACTGGCAATGCCAGTACAATGAACCTGGCAGAAGTGCATGCCTGGAAGGATGGGATTTTTTCATTTGATGACTACCTGTATAATAGCTCATCTTAAGCAATCATCAGGTTGTAGTGCAGGTGGCAGCTGGAGTCACTTTTGGCATCTCCCCAACTTTTCTGCTTCTGAAAAAGGTCCAGAGGTGCAATAGAGCACAGGAAAGAGTCAGTGAAGTCTGGACTAACACTGATCTGCTTGAGTGTAGATGAGGAGCATACTTCTCTAGCATGGAAAGCTGTCTGCTTGCGCTTAGAGTGCCTGTTAAGTAATCGGTTGTTTTACTTGGTGTTACTTGGTTTTGACCTGATATGGTACCTAAGTTACATGAAAGCATATATTAAAATGTTTATTCTATTTTTTAATAAGTTTGTGTTCTGTTTATTATTTGATGCATTGAGGGCAGGAAATACACTTTCAAGTAAAATGAAAACAGGTGCCATCTGTAATTTCGGTGCAAAGAAACAGTCTGAACTCTCACATGTACAAAATGTGTTAAATAATACAACATAGAGTGTATTTTTTAGTTTTTATAAATACCATAGTACCAAGTCATACTTAAATTACATTTTCAGTTTTGCTAATTACATATCCAGGAACTACTTTTTTGTTGTGATTTCTGGGTAACTAATTGGCTAAATATGCTTTGGTGAGAAATTATTTTATCAACATTTAAGCTATGTTTGCTAAAATTCTTAACAGTGCTTGCAAAAGCCATTTGTCAGTGGCAGAAGAGAGATGCTTATTAAGGCAAGGAGGTGATAAAAGCTGCAGACACAGGCAGAATGTAGGTCTTATATTTGAAAATCTCTTTTTTTAAAAAAAAAAAAAAAAACTTGTTTGTGAAAATAAATTTCTTACAGGTAATCTAGATCAGTACTTGTGTCTTAACACACCAAAAGCAACATGGAACTGATTGACGTTCTCCAGAGAGGAAATGGATACCCTGCAGGTGTTAATCTTGATCGAATTTGTTGATAATTGTTTGAACTGAAGATTTGTGAGTTCAACATGTTTTTTTTTTAACTCTGTTGTTTGGCAGAGTTATAAATACAAGTACAGCAGAGACAGTTAGTGAGGAAGACGAATAGTTATGTGCTAGAGTATTTGTCTTCCATGGCCAGCTCACCTCTCTCAACTTGTTCCTACCTGAAGGAGTTGTCCTGCTGCAGTACTTGGGTAGGGGACTGCAGTGAAGGGCTGTCAAACCTACTGTAAAGGCAGACATCCAGTGTTTGATTATAAGTAGCCCATTCTCTGTTTGGCAGAAGGACAGGTTGTAGAAGGGGGTTAAAGTCCCCTGACAACTATTAGTAGACTGCTGTTCCTACAGTCTGTCCAATGCTTCAGTTACTCTTGGGAAGGAAAGTTGTTGGAGAAGCAGACAGCTTTGAAAGACTTCTTTTCAGACACAGTATGAATAGGTTTGCACCTTATTTTGTGGAGACTAATTAATCTACACTATTTTTGAAGATTATTTAATCTACAATCACAGTTGCAATGACTTTGGTGTCACCTGTGTCCATCGTAAGGTGCAAAGAACATGCTATGTGTAAGGCATGCTGTCATCTTAAAATTGAAAATCATGCATTTCAGGAACTATACCTCATAACCTGTGACTCTATTTTTTTTCCAATTTTTTCTTTTTTGACTGTTTAGCTTTTATGGAGAACTTTTTTATTATGTTACAAATATGTAGATTATGTGGGAAAAATAATATACTGAAACTGTAGCTCTTGCTGATAGGAAGTGCCTAATAAGGCAACATTAGACAGTTACTGAAGAAGCTATTTCTAAAGGTTTCTAGAGAATATGGTAGGTTTTTGGTGCTGCAAGGTGGATAAGAAAAGAACTGTCATGGTTCTGTCAATCTTCAGGACCATACAGAAGAGAAGAATTTTAAGCGTGTGCTACGAAGTTCTCCTAATATGAAGGAGGTCTGAGTAGATTCTAACCTGTTGCTGTATAGGCAGCTCTATTTGTTCTCATATCTCTCAACATAACTTTTGCAAATGGTAGAAGAGTAGAAAGTGCTGAGAAAAGGATCATCATCCATTTGTATTTTTGCTTTATTGGTAAATTTGTGACATTCATGTTTCTTTCCCAGGTGTAAATGAAAGCAGAGGAGCTAGCCTTTCTCTGTTGGTATCACAGGACTGTTTAAATTTCGAATTAAAAACTCATTAAACTGCTGTTTTCTTCCTGCAAAGTGGTCTCATTTGCTCTCCAGAGAGCAATTTGAACCTTAATTTAGTCAGGTTATGATGTGGCTTTTAAAATATTTGGGAGTTTTTAGATATTTTTTTTCTTAAATATGGGGGTTTTTCTTTATAATATTGGTAGATGGCAAACTTGTATAGCTCTTACTCTTTTATAGCTCTTTTGTTTCACTTGCATCTCCTGAAGAATCAAGACATGAAGGTGCAATGTCCTCTGTGATTTTCTTCTTCGACTGATACCAAGGGTTTACCTGGGGAGAGGGAACATGAATAGCAGATATCATTGTATATCTACAGTGTGCTCTTGTGAATATGTATACATATCAACATAGAAACATGTCTGATTTTCAAAGCTTTTAGTGTGCTGCTTCTGTAAGAACTTGAAAAATAAGACTTCTGTGGTATTCAGAAATTTTTATTTTTTTCATATATGTTGCCTATGGATTTAAGGAACTGCCAGCTGTTGGAAAATAACCTATATTTTAAATGTATTCTGCTGTTTCTTTTTTGCTGTTTGTAGTGGAATTTTTTTGACTGAAATTCAGTGCCTAGTATTCCTAGATAGAAATCTCATACGCAACATACAAATATTGATTAAATATTTGTGTAGAATTGTCTTTTGTAAGATTGTGATCTGAAGCTAAACTTTTTTCAATAGATGAGAACGACGGATAGAGAAACAGAGGATATGGAACATTTCTGTGCATTCTAACCAAAAATCCAAATATGCACTTGACTGAAATACAATAAAGAAAGTATTTATTATAAATCATGAATATAGACTTCACAAAACTGAAATGGCTCCTTGTTATTGCTATTTAGCTTGCCATTTGTAGAAGAGTTTTCTATGTGCTGAAGACAGTTATTCTTGAGAATTACACAGCAGTAATTGCCTGGAGGAATGGTAAATTTCAATAATGCACTGAGTTTACAGTTTTATTGGAATCTATTTTTTTTAATTTTCCTGTAAAAGCAAGAAAATTTCTATTTGTACTAATGTGCAGATTTTAGCTAACAAGAACAGTTAAAAAAAATGAAGAACATAGGACAGCTAATGAGAGAGGTTTTATTAGTTGACGAGCTGACGAGATATCAAAGTCAATCCTGCTGGATTGGTTTTTAATATTCTCTGAAGCTAAACCTTGAGGTGCTTCACAGGCACGAGCACTTTTCTGTCTTAGCAAACTAGAGATCTGTGACTGAATTTTGCTCAAATATAACTTTTACAGGATGTATTAAATTGTTGTCTGTTCAGCAACTGCATTGTTGATAGATACTACTGAACACTATCAAATTTCATATCAGGTCTTAAATTATTGGGCTTTTGCCTCAATATCAACCTATTACACAAGATGTTTTTGTGCTGGTGTGTTGTAATAGTCAAAATATGTAACTTTAAGGTAGTGAAAATACATAGCTCAGATATCCATGTTTTATGCAAGAGTGGATGGAAATGAAAACTTGAAACTGACAATGATGCTTTTATCAAGCTTTTTTTCAGAATGAAGTAAATTTATCTGATGACTTTGAGTTGTGATCATGAGTTTTTGGCTATGCAGAATAAGAACTCCAGTAGAATTAAATATAGAAGAATGATCTGAGCTATTTAATGGTGGCTCAGTAATTCAGTCTCAGATGCACCTAATTTTCAGAAAAGAACACTGCATTTCAGTTGTTTGCAAGAGAGTTGACTTGAACGTATATTGGAATTGCTTTGGCATACTACATTTAAACTGTGTGTGTGTACCTATACAGGGGGAAGGTTTGTGTGTGTGTGTTAGTGTTCATTGTGTATATCTAATGCCAATTTATATTATTAATAATGTACTTATTCAGCTACCTTGGCTGAAATTCCATGGAAAGGCTAGATCCAGCTTGGATGTATCTTTGAAGCTGCTGTTATTTTGAGTGGATGTTTTGGATATTAAAACAGTTTTTCCAAGGAATTGGGTATAGCAGTTCCTCATGGCATGCAGGAATCACTGCTTTAGATATATTGCCACATGTTCATTTTCATGTGAAACTTAGTTTAATACTATCAGCCAATAAAGTTTCCATCTGCAGAGATATTGCTGAACTTCTAATTTATGATTGGTTATGAGTTTATCTGGGGGTGCCAAAGACACTAAAGTAAGTTGGAAACTAAAATTATACAGCTGAGTTAGGAGGCAAAACTCTTATTATTCTGACAACAATCTGAACAAGTAGATTTTGTATTTAAATGACTAAAACCAAAACAGCCTCATCAAAATTTCCTTTTAATTCTGATATTGCAAGATGTCAAAGCTACTTTCTGACACCAGGTTTTTTTCTTTTGTTGCTCTGTATTTGCCATCATTCTTTGATTTTTATGCCTGGCCAGGTGTGCTTAGTAAGCTACAAAAAGTAGCTCCAGCTCTGTACTAAAGTCTAGGATTCTGCTACTGCTTTTTGCCTTGCTCTTTTTTCTTGGGAACCTGAATTCTACCGTCTTATGGTCCTGCAGCAGCTCAGGCTGCCCCCGATCTTTATTAATTCTCTCATGTGCATGTGTCAGGTTTCAACAGACCATCTGCCCTCATTGATAGTAACTTCCTGATACAAGTGATTGAGAAACCAGTGTACACCAGAAACCTTCTGGATTGCACCCTGCTGCCTTGTCCCTCCAGCAGATATTAGGATATTTAAAGAAACCTTCTGGATCCAGGGCCTGCAAACATGAGGCTTCTTCTCTAGTTCTCTGAAAAATACCTCATCGGCTTCATGGAAGGTCCTCATTTCCCTCCCCACCACTCCTAGTGTAAAGCCTCTCCTTTACCAAGATGACCACCCAGTTGGCAAAAATGCTTTTTGCCCTCCTTGGGTGAAACCTGTCACTTCATAACAGTCCTTTCTCAAAGAGGATCCCATGCTCCTAAAAGCCGAATCCTTGTTGCCAACTTCAGCTGTACAACCCATTGCCCAGTTTATATGACTTAAAGCTGATAGTCAGGTATTTGAAGGGAATAAATACCATCATAAGCTTTCATTAAAGTTTTGGGGGTTGTTTTTGGTTGGGTTTTGGTTTTCACTTGTGTGTTTCATCCAAAGACTGGGTGTTGGGTATTCATATTTTTGCATCTTTGCAAGAGATTTGTACAGTTATTTGAAAACCCTGCCAACAGGGTTGAACAATACTCTATGCATTCTCTGTGTTTTATAGCACTTCTCTTTTTTAATTGTTTTGACTAGACAAGCATAATGAAGAAAAAATAGTATGATGACTTGATTTCTTCTTCCCATTTCCCTCTCCCCCATCATCAACTGCCAGCGCTTTTCTTCTCATTTGCTTTTTCCTACATGTTTCCTTTCTTAACAGTTAACTGCTGTCCCTGTTTTGTGTAGCCCTAACTCATCTAAAAATATGGTTAGACTTAAATTTACAATGAAATTTCTATTATAAAGCAGGAGAGTGCTATGGTAGAGTTCTGTAGCACATGTTCATATGATTAGTCCAAAAGCAATTGACAGTTTTAAATCCTAGTTTGGAAGCCTTAACAGACCCAGATGGAAGAGAGAAACTAAATTTACTTATCTTCTTGGTGTCAGATGTTTTGTTCTAGTACATTGTTGAAAGCGCCAGAGTTCGAGAGGTCAGAATTCATTCATTTCTCCCCTGAAGAGAAAATTCAACAACCTTCTATGAATATCATAAGTAGGAATTTTTTCCCAATATTCAGCTGATGTTCTTAATAAATCCTGTAACTCTTCCATAATTTAAAATGCTATGAATCACCCTAAAGGCTGATGATTTGAGTAATAAATTCGATTTCTGAAATATTGGAAGTCTTCCAACATCTTGAAAAGAAAACCTAAGTACCTAAGTATTTATGTTTTCCTTCACTTTGTACATGATCTTGATGACAACTTAAGAAATTTAATACTAGTCTACATACTTCTGAGACACACAAGACAGACTTTCTTTTCAGGATGCTTTTCATTTTATGAATTCATGAAGGTGTTTGCCAGTTCAGAGGCCAAAGTCCTGTAAGAAGTACAGGAAGCTGTCTGTCTGGATTAAGATTCTTTGGATAATTTAGCTTTAATATCAGTTCTGCACTGAAGAATTTTCTCACTTAGAAACTTGGTTTCTCTCGTGGACCTCAGTAACTACTATTTATTGGTTCCAAAGGCTCCTGTGAATTCGTATGCACAACAGAAATATCCTTGAGGCTATGATTTTAAGTGACAGCTACACGAAACTGAGATACTATTATTATTATTTTTTCCCCAAAATTTATATGTGGAGCTACACAGGAAGCACTTTGGATTGACCCAATTACCAAAATAAATTCTGTTTAAATGCAGGTATTAGTTTTGTGGGCAATGCCAATTTCTAGTATATGTGTGTGTTTTAATAACATTGTTTTGTTTGATCATTGCTATCTTTCCAGTTTGAGACTTAGCTTCCCAAATTACATGTGAATTTTGTTCTTTATCAGATATGGGGAAGAGAGAGACCCTCAAAGAATTTCCGAGACTTTTGCATATACCACAGTATAAAGGTGAAACATTCTCAATTTTGAGAAATACCATATCTTATCACAGACTTAATACAGTACTTAAATGAACTTATTTCCATAAAAAATATTAAGGTGTTGGTTTTTTTTTTTGGTTCTGTAGTGGCCCATGCAAGTTAAATGTACCTTTCTCCATTGTCATGAGCATGTAGGTAGCTTCTGATTTTTCTAACACAGTAGCGTTGGGGCAGCTGAATTAGTTGTGGTGTATTCCAAGCAATGAGAAATCCCCTTCTATCAGTCAGATCTGCTAGTGCTTCCATCTCACTTTTTGTCTTGTCGTTTGGGTTGCTGTTCTCTTTAAAACAAACATAAGATTACAATTTGATAACTGTGAAGTATTCCATATTGGACTAAAGAAGAAATTAAAATGGAGCATTCAAAGAGGAAGGAATGAAAAAAAGTGAAGGTTTATCATTGGTCAGTTTTGGATTAGTTGTCAGGTTATTTTAAAAGAGAAAACACTAAAGCAAACTGTACTGCTTAGTCTATGTTGATTTTCTTTGGTGGAACATTTGAGGATAATTGCTGCAGAGGAAGATCTGGACATCATCCAGAAACGAAAAAAAAACCCAAGGACTTTATCAGCGGAAATTATGAAGTTCTAAATACAGGATTCTCCACTTGAGAATGGAAAAACTAGTAACAGGGTTTGGGGTGGGCTAAGGCTGATTGGCTGGAAGCCACTGAGGAGAAGAATGCGGCTATATTAGGTGGCTCTGTGATGTGCGTGTGGAGAAGGCAAGTGTGGGATTGTACCAGGCACAGTATTTTCGGCAGCAGAGAAGAAAGCCTGGCTAACATTCTGCAAACATTTCCTAAGACCTCATCTGGAATGCTACTTGCAGTTCTGGTTGCTTTTGTTCAGAAAAATTCGAACTGAAGAGATTCTGAAATGAGAGAGCTCATCATAAATAAGTGCGTTTTCTTAGGCTTGGCAAATACCTGAGTGAAACAGAAGAGGAAGTAGTATGCAAGCTCAGTTTTGTTAGCAGGGCTAATAGATATAAAGTGGCCATTAATAATCTTAAAGTGGAAGTTTAAAATAGAACCGCAATGCAGGAGGGAGAAATGATGTAGGGAGCAGTTGATGCATGTAAGTTCACCTGAGGGTGAATCTCATGCAAGAATATTTGGCAGCAGTGGTGGCTGATGTTCCCATCCTTCTTTCTCATCTTGCTCTCTGTGCTACGTGGTATCAAAAGCACTTGTAGTTGCAAGACAAACTGTGCACAGTGGAGCCAGCTATATGTGGGTTTACCTAAGACTTTCTCAGTAGATGAGTTCCTTTGTCTCATTGCATGAGTGCACGTATGCTGTATTAGTGCAGGCCTTACAGGTGGCTGTTGGACCATATGAAAAATCATTGTGGTCTGAGACTAGATTCCCTTTTAGTGCTAGCATTGCTTTAGCATACTGTGTGTCCTGGACATTTGTTCTTGGGTTTGTCTGTCTTGACACAGCTCTTCGTGTAGCCATGCTTTAAGCCAAATTGAACAACTGTTCTGGATGAAATGTAACACAATAAAAAAACAGGAGAAGTGGTTTGTGTGGCATATTTGGATGGGTTTTGTTTCTTCTTTGATTTGGTCCAGTGTAACCATGCCAAAGCTGTTTCAGGACAACACAATAACTAGAAATCTTGCGAGCTTGGCCAGTACAGCTGCTGAAGAAATGCTAGTGAAGCCACAGCCTGAGATGGAACAAGGCCTGTTAACATGAACAGGAAAAAAAGGTCCTCTGAAAGGGAAAAAAGAGAAAAGCAATGATTGTTGTCTCAAGCTGATGAGACTGAAGATTCTCTGCAACCTTTCTCGATTCTTTCAGAGGAAAATCTATTATTTTTAATATACTCTCTTTTGTTCCTGTGATTGAAGTGTTCTTTTTTATACATTTGTCCATTCTTACTGCTTTTCTTCTCACTCTTTTCATAAATTTCATAACTATGAAATCTAGATAGATATAAAATCTAATGTAGTTCTATAATTTTTTTTCCCCAGTTTTCCTTCACTGTCTTCTGATCTTGTGCATGAGGTCTTTCTTCATGAAGAAGAGAAGGGGGCGAAAGACTTGGTCAGATATTAAAGGAGTCTGTTAGAAGAACAGCATTGGTTTTTCTGAATACTTTTGAACTGATGCTCTTGATTCAGCTTCTGGTGTGTTTTATTTTTGCGTGAAGTGTTAGAGAATGTTAAAGCATAAAATAAAATTTGGGGATTTTGATTCCATACTTTTATTTATCACTGAACAAAGCTTTCCTTATTTTGCCCCTCTTCTGTTTAGAAAGTAGGTTTTTTTCTTTGATTACCGGTCTCCACCTGCCCTAAATCACTTCTTGAGTGAAATGTAGATTCTCACCTACCTTAAGGTGAACCAAAGAGAGAGAGGAGAGTCTTATTTGTCATCGGTTACTTGAGTTCTTTACTGATGAGGGGGTAGGATGTTTCATCTCAGCTTAACAAATCAATTTTAATTCTTCAGTCTTCCAACATTTTAAAAACAGCACCATTTTCTGAGACCCTTTTAATTATTTATGTCTCAGCTAAGAGAATGCCTCATAATTTACCTGTGTGTGCTTAGTACATACATGCCTTAGAAATAATTTTTTGTTCCTTCTTTCCTCTGCCTGGAAATGGGACACACAATCAGTCGCTTTCTTGAAGACTGAGGGTGCTAGCATAGCATTTTAGACCTATGTACTGATTTAGAAAAGTGAAAATAATGTCCAAGGTCTAATCTTGCAGCAAAAGCGAATTAGTAGTGAATCATTGGAAACAGATTATCAAGGAAGAAATGAGCTAAAAATGGAATCTGTAGAGCCAAGAGTTTGAACTCTTCAAGAAGGCTATTAGGAGTTATTGGAATTTGAGGTCTTGACCCTTCTCTTGTAAGTGACCTCTAGTGAGTTGAAAAATAGGACATAAAGGAAGACCTAAGACAGTTTATTGAAAGAGCTATTCTGTGTCAATAATTAGTGCTTCTGTGTAAAACACTCGTCATACTTTAGTATCATCCAAACATGGTCTTGAAATGATGTACTGTAATCTTGCTCTGAAAACCCTTCAATCTTCTGTATGCATCATGTGGCCTTTCTTGTGGAAACATGCCCCTCAGAAAGCTGCCCAGCAGCTAATGTCTGATCTTGTTGCAAAAAGCTTATGGGTCTTAATAAAGTACACTTACTATTACTGTTCCTGCTTCAGCTGCTGCTTTCAGACCAGCTCTTCTAAGACCATGAAACCTATTACTACAATAATTATTGACAGCAGAATTTGCTTGTCTGTATGCTCAGGTGAATAATTATTTGTAAATGGTTGCTTTCAGAGAATGCGATAATTTCTGCTGTTTCCTTAAGAAAAAAAAAGTAAAAATTTTCATGGTAGTATCCTTACTGATAGCAACAAGTAGATGTTCTGACAAAATTTATTAAGCATGTCCCTTCAGAGGTCTCCTCCAGCCTGAATTGTTGCATGAGTCTATGAACAAAATGGGAGAATTTACAAGGATAAGGTCAGTGTTGACTGATTATTATGGAACTCTGAAAATGAAGGATGTTGTAGTGTAAGTGAAAATAAGAATATTTTATGAATAACTTGCATATGAAGAATGTTGTTTGTGACTGGTGCTGAAATTTTAATTTCATGGTAATGGAATAGGGAATGTAGTGAGCATCTTATCTTGGTGTTCTTCCTTTCCCATCCCCTCAGTATCACAGCCAGTCAAGGTAAATAAAGAGTTGTTTACAAACTACAGATACATTAATGATAATTTATATGTCAGCATCTGTTTATAGCATATGCATGCCTAAGACATTTGGTACATAGATACCTCATATATTAAAATGTAGAATTACTAATAAATTCAGAAGAAAAATCAGGCCACAAACTTACAATTTCTGTTAATAGATGTTACAGATCTGTTAAGGATAGCTTATTTCCCTTGCAAGCTGGAGTTAGAAAAGACAGTGAAGCAGAAGAGATCTCTTTCTGCCAGTGTTTTGCTTTTATAGTCACAAAACCAAGCTTCTGAACTATACAAGAAAATCTTAAAAAGGAAAGTAAGTATTTTTTTCAGTATGTCACAGATTCTAAGCATTTCCTAAGGTTTCCTAGGGGAGTGTTTCCCTTTCACAAGCAGAGGAGTGGTAACTCCTATAGTTTCTGATGTAAGGAAATAAATGGTTAAGAGAAAAAAAAAAAAAGGCTGGAAGCTCCTTCTGCCTGCTGTCTCCTTTTCTCTGGGGTAGCTCCACCGATGTTTTGGCACTGAACGTAATTGTCTGGTGGTCTTTTCAATTTTAGTTTTCCTTTGCCTCCCTTTCTGTGTCAGATAAGGCTTTCAGGAGGGCTGAAAAAGTGAGTTCTAATGACAGGGCAATGAGGGGAATGTTGCCGGAAGGGTGGTGTGTTGGAAGGAGGATCATGACCGGGTTTCTGGTCTACACTATCAGCCACTAGTTCTGACTGGAGTTGCACTGAGCTCTGCAGTAGAAAGACTGAACGATAAGGTCCCTCTTGATGTCTAATTAGCTTCTATAGTGCACACCACATTGATATGACTAAGCTTTTTATAGCATGTTTCCCCACCCTTGCCCCCCATCAGGTATTTCTATGTTGAATAACAGAAATGTAAGTTACTCCAGGTTTCTTTGACAAGTATTTTCTCTGAAGTTTTTGTTCCTATGTATAAGAGCTTGGTTAAGCCTTTAAAACAGATGGTAGTTGAATATCCTTCAGCTGTAACAATAATTTCTTATAAATCATGTTTTATTACTTAGCTAATATTTTTAAAATTTTTAAATGCTATAATTTAAAAATATCTGCTATTTCCAAATCTTTTCTTGACTTCAGTTTCACTGGTTTTTAAATTACCTCTTTCAAACCATGCCACTTTACTCAGTAGCCTTTCTCCAGTAGTTTCATTATTTACAAAATCATTAGAAAATAAAATCTACATTGTACTTGAATATTATATATGCACTGTGATTCACTACTTTCAAAGGTGTTTAAGTGATCATGTCTCAGAAATGATCGTGAAGATGCAGGAAGATTTGTGAGCTGTTGAGCTTTTTTTCTACCTTAGAACTACGGATTTGTACACTGTATATTCTTTTTTTCTGTTGGATTAGTATTAGAAAGTATGTATTTGTATGGGGCTAAGATCCAGTGAACTGCTGTCTTGTGCTTTGTTCTTCGTAGATTTTGTCTTAAAAGCTGAGTTGAAGTACAGACTTGGTTTCAAAGATGTGAACTGTTGAAGCAGATCTTTGTTAGAAATGTTGCTGCTTGGGAACTCAGTTTTGTGACTTTATTGGGATATCTAATTTTCTGAAGAAGTATCTTCAACCCAAATGTTCTGCGCTACAGTTATCATAATGCATGATTTTAGATTTTCTCTTGAGAATAAAACAAATAAAGTCTACCCAACGTTGCCAGTGACAGCTTCTTAAACGTGGATGCTCTCTAATCCAATGTACTAGTTCATGGAGAGGTTCAATCACTGTTTTAAGCTGCAGTTCCATGTGCAGATAAGCTGATATGGTGACTAACTGCAGCTTTTAATTCATCTTGGAAATACTTTATCAATCAAAGGAGAAAATTAAAGAACAAGTGTATTCTGTGAATTACAGGGATGAGTGAAGTGGGGAAGAGATCTCTCTTTAAAATGTGGTTGTAATTTACTTTCTTTCCAACAATTTTCATCACTTGGGATGCAGTTGTTTTGGAAATACTAACCACATCAGTACAAAGCATTGTTGTCCGCTGCTTAGGTAAGCAAATGCGTAGCCTTTAAAAAATGCCTAGGTATTACGTCTTTTCTTATGTGACTTTATCTATATACATTTATAGTATCCTAATGCAACAAACTGGCATAATCCCTCTTAGGGATTGATCTATCATTTAAAATGTTAAATAAAGGTAACTTTAAGACCTGTATTGCATGTTTCAAGTTCTTAATAGTTAAGCCCTGTTAAATAAGGAAAAGGAATCTAATACCTTTTTGCTTATAAATGGAAGCTCATTTTTAAAGGAGTGCTCTGTTCATTGGAAGAGATGTTCACTATTGTTGGTTTTACTGTCAGTATATTCAACTTTAGTTTCTTACTTGTTTTTTTGAACGTAAACTAATGAAACTAAATTTAAGAGCCAAATGCATTGTTTTATATTAAGTTCCTCAAAAAATTTGACTCACTTGGGAGAGATATTGAACGAATTCTTACTGATCGGATATGTAAAGGACTTAAAATCTCAAGTTTTGGGATTCTGAAGCACAGGGGTTCAGAAAGTGTGTTTATATCATTTGTCAGTAGGATCTCCATTCCCGCAGATCAGATCGGTTCATTCAGGATGTGGGAAGGGCATAGGCTGTAGTTATTGGTTTCAAGTATTTGTACCTGTTAGGAATCAACAAGGTATATTTTAATCACAACCAGTTCTCATTCTTGCACACTGACATGAATTGGAGGAAAGGGGAAAGGAAGCAGAGCAGACAGGTAAACCAGCAAGATTCTAGTATAAAAAGAATTAAGTTTGCAAACTATCAGCTTATGTTGTCTATCCTTGAAGTCCTAGTGACATACATTAAGTAAAATAATATAAAGTGAAGGAGATGAAAAAAAGGCTCTGCTGATCTCAGATTTTTAGGATTTTACTCTGAGTGTTATACTCCTGAAGAAGAGAGTAATTAATAATTTATTTTCTTCAAGTTTATGTCTAGCTGTCACAAAATCAAATGTTTTGTGCTAGACAGTAAAGTGGATCACCAGAAAATGGTTTCCGTCAGATTAAGGTTACATGAGGACCTACCCTGTCTCCTTGAAATTTTAGAAGCATGAAAAGAATTGGTTTTGAGGCACCTCTTCAGTGTTCCTATCCACTTTTTTTTTTTTTTCCCAACATATAATCAGTAACATCCTCTATAATGTATTGTAATACTTTGATTTCCATCTGCAATAGACAGCAAAAATCAGCATGCATCCCAACTTCAGTTTAAGAAAATACATTTTGCTTTTTGGTATATGCTGCAAATGGGACTCAGAGTATTGTGGGTGTTGAAATGTGCTGCTGCCAGTGTTGACAAAATATCAGCAAAAAAATTATCTGACTTTACTACATGTGTATTTTAATGATTCTCATATTTTGAGCTTGTGTAGTTTGTTGTGTGCATTCTAACTTCAGTAAAAGATTTTGAAAGTATATTTCAGTGGGTATGTCTGTTAAGGGTAGCACAGAGAGAAATGAGATATGAAACACATTACATTGTAATTTTAGTTTGCATGACTGTTACAAGATAAAGTCTTATTATGCAACTTAACTCAGTTCATCTTGTTTTAAAAAATAGACAAGTAGCCAGATGTTTTGATTATCTGTACCTAGAGTTATAGTTGTTCCTTCCCCTGTCTGCCTCACCTCTTTATTTTAGACCTGTATAATTTGACCTGCAGGCTTAGTAAAATTATCTATGAAAATAGAGCTATATATAGAAATTATCATTTATTGAGGGTGTGATGTTGTCTCCCCAGTGGCAGGCGCAACTGTTGAATAGCTCCTTGTCTCATTTGACAGATGAAATAGTAAAATCCCTTTCCTGATTAAGAAGAGTGTGATTTTAGTGCTGGGACTGAAGGTGGCTTTCGTTATTTAACTTCCAAATAGGCTTTAAGACTACTCTTTTAGGAAGCATAGACTTTTGTTTTTTGACTTGGAGTAGAGAGTATCACTGTAGCCCAGACTTGAGGAACCAGGAAATCTAGAAGTAGCTTGGTCAACACTAAAAAATATTTATATTCATATAGTTTTATGTGAACAAACGTATGTCAGGGGTCTGCCTATAAGTAAGGATATGGTCTTGTCAGGTGTCTCTGCTCTATAGTGATCTGGCATGTTAAAAGCATTATTCAATGTCTTCAGAAATGCTTTATGAGGGGAAAAAACAGTGAGAATTAAAAGAAAAAGGATTATTTTAATGAAATGAGTTTAGCTTCCAGTAATTTATGTCAATTTTGAATGAGAACAAGTATTGCTAATGTTATCCCAAAACTGTGGTTTAGATTTTGAAATGTTTATAAATTATCATAATTTAAATGTGTTTATAGTATTTTAAAGCAATCCTAGTTTGACAGATACTAAAAGTTTAAGCAGAGACATAGGATAAGAGAGTGGCACTGATCTATATAAAATGAGATTTTTTAATAAAATATTGCTTTTTAAAATGGGAAGGGAGATTCTAAGTAAATAGCTGTAGTCCTTCAAATGCCAAAGGAAGTCTGTTGAGCCTTTTGCGTTTACTGGCATAAGTGGATTTCTACGTATTAGAATCTTAATTGAACAACTTTTTTAAAGTATCTGTGGTAACTGTTGGTAAAAGACCAGATATTGAATAATAGTGAGCTGTGTGATTCAGAGGAGAAAATATCCATCAGTATGGGGGATTTCATTGTATGTTACAAGCAAGGAAAGAGGGGGGAAAAAACAGATATTTTCTTGTATAGTTAGTTCTATTTGAGCACATCAGTGTAATTCACATGTACATAGTTGTGCTAATAAATATTTTCCTTGTTTGTGAATATCTAGATTCATGTTCTGTGCCAGAAATGATCCTATCTCAAGAAATCTTTGCAAATACATTGTTGAAAGAGTAGAAAAATTAGCTTTTACCTATGGGAGTACAGTTTTGATGGTGTGACGTACATTATTTTAATCAGCTGGTATGTAAAGGAATACCAAAAGCTGATTACAAGGGTTTGTAAGTGCACTCAGACATTTCTTCCTTTTCAGGGAGCAGCTTATTTTGAGAATTGTGTTACTTTGCAGTCTCATTGCTCAGAAACTAACTTCCAGTTCACTGCTTGAATGGAAGAATTTGTCTTTTAAGCTGTATTTAAGCATTTATTTCACTCAGCAGGTGAATGTTCGCTCAATAGGTGAACTACTGAGCAAAAGTCCACTTCAAATTTAGTAATGTCAGTATATTACATAAGGTTTCTAAAAGTATACCCTTTCTAAAGTGACAGGGCAAGAGCGTATTCTTTAATATAGGAAAATGCAAAACTCATTTGGTGTTCTTTACACTAGTCTGTAGTTAAAATTATTAATTTTCCATTTAATGGCCAGCAAGGATGAGAAGTATAAAGCTTCTGTGTAAATACTACACTTTGTATGCTGGAATCCAAACTTTGTTTAGAATTAACAGAATTGTAGCTCAAGGAATCAAAGAGAATGGGTTATTTATTGCTATTTTCTGTGTATGTCTTTCAGGGGTCCATTCAGCGTTGTGCGGCGATGTATCAACAGGGAAACAGGGCAACAGTTTGCTGTAAAGATTGTCGATGTAGCAAAATTCACTTCAAGTCCTGGATTAAGCACAGAAGGTAAGAAAGAACAATTAAGCAATTTCTAAGCAGACAGGGGTATTGATTTGTCAACCTTTTCTGTGTTTGCTTGCGTTGTAAGGTCTTTTCTGTTTCATATTTTTCAGAAGTTTTAAATTCTTATATCTCCATTTAACTTGATTTAAATTAGTGCATACATTTATAATCTTTAGTTGGTCCTACAGCCATTCAGTTGTGATAATACATATTGGAAAGAATAGAAGGTCTATACTGACTCTAAGCCATTCCTATTTCTGTTTGGATATCTGATTATTATTTTTTTTAAGAAAGTGGATTTCTTTAAAAAAAAGATTCAGAATCAAAAAAACCATACAAAGTAAGAACACATCAGTTTTGGTTTTACTAGTCTGGATTTGGCAAGTAATTTGCTATGAAACGGGTGAAAACTTGTGATTAAAGTGTTATATGAAGAACTACATACGTTTTTCATGTAGTCAGGATTTAAAAACAGTACTGCAGAACTGCTACAGCATAAATAAAAGGCCATAACTCTTAATATTTCCTATTTTAGAGTAAAACAATATGTCTTTTCTAAGTTGGATATTCGACTTGTGTGCATAAAGTACTGTTTTTACATTCTATGAAATCAAGCATGGTAACTGAATGACAATCATTGTGTATTTGATATCCAGTATATTTTTGCTGGAGATCATATTCTTTCGTACAGCAGTGGTCTTTGAAGATTCCACTTGTACCATCTAAGTCCTTATGAACCCAAGTTCAACAGCAAAAAAGGTCAATGATATTTTTGGTAATTATAGCAAACAGTATTGAGCCTTAATGGGTAGTTTGATTGACAAGGTAAATCTCCAGTCATGCTTCAGACTTTACCAAGGATTTTCATTTAAATCTGAAAATGCCATCACTAGTTTCTTTTTCCCAGCTCTTCAACAAAACAGAAGCCACGCTTAACATTCAGCTTGTATATAGCTGTATTATGGTTTTAGCAGGTTATATCTAAACCGTAACATTTTGAGCTCATGTATTTTTACTAAAATGATTTGGTATCTTTTAAAGAAGTTCTGCCTGTGTCTAGTGTTTTTCTGAGCCTCAACTACTGATGCTAGGACACATTTCTGCCTTCAGTGGAATCCTGTTTTCTCAGACTATGACAGTAAAATTCAGCCTTTTGGGGCCATGAAGAAATTGCTGAAAGGGAAAAATAGTAGGCAAAGGAATAGGGACTTATCAGGAGGTAGAGAGAAGCCAACAGGAATTACAGGTTTACTTAAAAAAAATGAAGGATAGCTGTTGATGGTTTGCATTTGCTACTTGGGCCTAAAAAAAAGCTTTGGCAGTATACTAAGAAATTTTGATTTTTTGATTCTACTTGTGTTCCATTGATATATTTAGAATTCAAGCTGGCAGGTCATTCACTTAACAGATCATAAGCACTTTCCGGGTTTAGCATTTTGGGGTGGATTGGGGGTTTTTTTGTTCTGTGTTAGTATTTAGTTTGGGTTTTTTTAAGGTTTTGAATTGATGTGCATTAGACTTGTAATATTAAGACACATAAGTCATATAAGTGAATGTGGAACAAGTCCTTAATTCTACATAAGAATCTGAGCCTGTTTTTCACTAACAGCTCAGTGTACTCTTGTGTACTCTTTATTTTGTTTTTCCTCTGTTTTTTCTTTTTTGGGTTTTTTGGCTGGGTTTTATGGGTTGTTNGGGGGGGGGGGGGGGGGGAGGTTGGTAGACCTCTCCTCTGTCCAGGCTTTAGGTTTATTTTTTCAAAGATTTTATTTTCCTTAACCACATTGGTGAGCAGCAATGATGCATAAACTGCATTAGCTGCATGAAATAAATATTATTAAATCCTACCTGGGAGGAAGCAGTGTGTATAAGTGGTGTTGAAGTGTAAGCTGGAATGCAACAGTAAGATTAATCCTTAGGAACATTCTTTACCTCAAAGTTTTGCCGTCTACAAGACCATTTCGGTCTTGAAGTTCATCTTTGTACAACTTTCCACCTCCAGTCTTTCTTTGAGGCACAGGAGTGGGAGAATGGGACATTCTACACGTGAGGCAGCTCATGACAGTTCCTTCCATTAATTTCACATACATGGAGAGTGCTGAAAGGTAAAGGGCCCAATATGCCTCCACACTTCTGATTAAATCTAAAAAGTCTCTGTTCTTGAGTGCTTTTGCGTAAGTACCCAAGTGGGATGAAATGTGTGTATGGGTAAGAACTTCATCTTTTCATTTGTCGGCAGTGTACTCTGGAGGAAAGGCAACCAACTGCATAGTAGACTGTTGCAGAAGTGTAGCCTGCAAGTCAAAAGGAAGTGGTTATTCGCTCTATTCATCCTTTGTGGGACTACATCTGGAGCACTGTGTGCAGTCTTGTTTTCCCTAGTGTAAGAAAAACAATGATGTACTGGCATAAGTCCAGCAGAGATGGACTGAGAGAACTGGGTTTCTCTAGCCTTGAGAAGCTAAAGTGAGATATTATGGTGTCTTCAAGTACTTAATAGAGAGGGTATAGACCGGATGAAACCAAACTTTTCATATAGGTGCAAAGACAAGAAGGCGGTTCGAACAAGTTGCAACATAAAAAAAGTCCAATTAGAGACAAGGGAAAAAAAAATCACCCTACGAGTGTTAAAACTGCTACAAGTTGAACAGAGAGATACTAGAGAGCGTTCTCAGAGATGCTCAGAACTGGGATGCATGAGATCCTGAGCTCGGATCTAGTTCGACATGCTTTAAGCAAGCTTGGACTTAGATGATCTACATGATTCTGTGATTTTGTGGTATTAGTATCAACAGTTTACACGTAGTCTGTGGGGCAATGTAGTTTTAATACTATTTAGGGAGAAAAATTAGGCTTAACAGTATTGTGCTTACAAAAAGGTTGAATTAAAACAGGGTTTGGTGTTTCAATGTTTAAAATAGTTAATTTTAAACTGGTACAATGTTTTAATTTAAAGAGAGTTTTGATACAGTGTTTCTTTAACTTTTGAGGTAGTTGTGCATGGAATATAGAACATTCTGAAAGTGTTGTTAGCTAGTCTAACAATTCATAAAAATATATATGTCTACTGATTTCTTACAATAAAGCAATCAAGCTTGAAAAATTGATACTTCTTTACACTAATCTGTGTTTTTCAATTGGTACTATTGTGAGCATTCATTGTATTTGATGGAGAAGCTACTAGCTTGCAAGGTAAACTTTTTAGCTAGTGTAGCATTCTTCCCATAAGGCTGCTCAATACACGTTAGTGTATGGAGACATGGGCACCTCAAATGCTTTTTGTGTCTGTGTGAATCTCTGCAGTGGTTTGATAATGGGGGGAGGGGGGGAAGTATGCTATGAAACGATGCCTGACAGCTAACAAATCTAATTTAGGCTAAATTTTATTGGATTTAAGTATTAGTATTCATGTCTTGCATACTGTGTATCATCAATCTCTGCAGTGTTGTAATTCAACCATATTAATGAAGTATATTGACACCTTGTCACTGTTCAAGTGGCTATGTGATCTACTGGATTAATGTTGGCTACTTTACATCATTACAGACACTACTACAGTTCACTATGCTTTCATATCACAAAAATTTAAAAATACACGTAAAAAAAACGTGAAGTGTGAATATTTTTAGATGTAAAAGACTATTTTGTACAGTTCAATTCATTTGAAAGAGTACTTCATGCTTTCAGAAGCTAGTTTACTCATTGAGGTCTAATAAAAATACCGTAGAGTATAAGTAGTCAGTATAAGTAGATTTATTTTCAAATACATCTCATAGTTGCTATACACAGAATTTTGGTATAGAAAAATGTAAAAAGCGTGTTCCTTATTTCTGAAAGCTCACACCATAGTTACCTTTTATTGTCCATTTCTTCTGTTTCTGTCTTCATATCCCATGCCTTTTCTTTTTTTATTTTTCTCTGTATGGCTTGTGTATGTTGCTTTTAGTTAGCTGTTACAACACCAAGCATCTCTAAGTACAAGCACTATTTCTCAGGAAGAGACTGGTGATTGGTTCTTTACTACTTAGTAAAAGCCAATATATGTTATTTGTGTGCCTTTTCTTAATGTCAGATTGCTCTTTTGTAACATGCTGAGTGTTTTTTTTAAAAGCAATTTAAAGAGCAGTGCCCTGTGCTTAGAGTGCATGTTGTTGTTCAGGATTTAATTCAGCATATATTAGATTCAGTTATCTGTAATTCATTTTGATAGAAATGTCCGCACAAAGAAAGTGATTACCATTAATTCCACAGCCTTCTAATAGGCTAGACCTTATTTATTAGGCTATGAATCTGTACAGGTTTGTGTGCACACAAGCCACTGTGAAGCTGAATAGATGAACTGATAAGGAAAGATTCAGGTTTCCTTTAGAACCTCAATTGGTTCTACTGGAGATGAGATGTGAAGATAGTCTTTGCAAAATGTTTTGGCTGTGACAGAGAGCAAAATTGTAGTCAAGAAGAAGGATTTTGAATATAGTTCTTGGACTACTTCTAGCACTGAGAGGGGCAAGATAATTGAACCAAACTAGTATTACTATGGAACAATGCATTGAAGGATTAGAAAAGTGCAGGGCCAAGTTGTCTTTAATAGTAACAGCTATTATAACATAGAGTAATGGCCAGAAGTTGTTGCTTGGAACTTTCAGGTTGAACATAAGGAAAAATTTGTCCACTGGGAGGGTAATGCAGCAGGTACAGGTAGCCCAGAGGTTGTAGGATATCTGTCCCTGGAAGTTTTCAAGACTTTGCTAGATGAAGGCACAGCTGTCCTGATCTAGTGTTAACAGTAGCCTCACTTAGAGACAAGACCTCTTATGGTCATCCAATCCAACCATTTCCCATGAGCATTTCTGTGGTTTAGTGAAAATATGAGGAAGGTGCCATTCTAGGTTTTCTTTCATGGAAGGCAGAAAATATGGGGATAATTCAGAGAATGAAAAACCTGCATCAGCTTGACTTTACTTTTTCTTTTATTATTATTAATTTAACCCTATGAAAAATCTTAATCAAAGTGGTTAGTAATACTATTGTTGCAGATAGAACTATTGTACAGGAGCTTTCTTGAAAATTCACTGAGCGTGCATCATGTACTATTGAGGAGGTTGAGGCAACTGTTTATAGACTACAAAAATCCCATGATATTAGTGACACCTCTGTTAATAAGAAAATGCACAAATAAGGATTTTTGAGACAAAGGTGTTCAGAATGGTAGTAGCGCTACCTGAAGGAGAGCAAGGGATTTTGTCTGCCTAAACTACAGGAACGTCTTTGACACTGTCTCCCATAAGATCCATATAGAGGAGCTGATGGAGTCTGGGCTGGTTGAGCAGATAATAATGTGGATTGAAAACTGGCTGAACAGCTGGGCCTAGAGAGCGTGCTCAGCAGTGACATGAAGTCTAGTTGGAGGCCAGTAACTACCATTTTACCCCAGGGGTCAATACTGGGTCCAGTCTTCTTCAATGTCTTGATTAATTATCTGGGCAGTGGGACAGAGTGTACCCTTGGCAAGTTTGCTGATAACACCAAGCTGGGAGGAGTGACCAGATACAGCAAAGAGTCATGCTGCCATTCACAGGGACCTCAATGGGCTGGAGCAGTGGACAGACAGGAACCTCATGTACAGTAAGCTGCAGGTAGGAAGGAGCAACCCCGTGCACCAGTACAGTACATGCGGAGGGCTGACTAGCTAGAAAGCATCTTTGTAGAAAAAGCCCTGTGATGGTCCTGATGAACACCAAGTTGAACATGAGACAACAGTATGCCCTTGCCACAAAAAAGGCTAACGATATCCTGGGCTGCCTTAGGAGGAGCATTGCTAGCAGATGGGGGAAGGTGATTCTTCCTTTCTTTCTACTCAGTACTGTTGAGGCCACAACTGAAGTGCTGGGTGCAGTTCTGGACTTCCTAGTACAGGAGAGACATTGGAGGTGCTAGAAAGAAGCCAGCAAAAGGCTGCCACTAAGATGATGAAAGAACTACAGTATCACTCCTGTGAGGAAGAGCTGAGAGAGCTGGGACTGCTCAGCATGAGAAGGGAAGGCTCTGGAGGGATTTCTTCAGTGTGTAGAAATACCTGAAGGGAGAGTATAAAGAAAATTGAGCCCAGCTCTTTTCAGTGGTCCCCAGTGACAAGATCAGAGGCAGTGGACACAAATTGAAACACAGAAGACTGTCTGAACACCAGGAATTGTTTTTTCGCCATGAGGATTATCGAGCCATGGCACAGATTGCCCAGAGAGTTTGTGGAGTTTGCATTGTTGGAGGTCATCAAAAATCACCAGGGCAAGGTTCTGGGCAACTGGCTCAAGGTGGCCCTGCTTGAGCAGGAAGGTTGGACCAGATGACCTCCAGAAGTCCCTTCCAACCTCAACCATTCTGTGGTTCTGCAAAGGCAGCTTCATAAGTTTGATGGGTGGATGGCTGTCCTGTGAAGGGCCTGATAACAGTTGAGCAGAGTATTATTTGGGCTCCCTCCTACCCCACATGCCATTGTCTCCCTGTGCTCCTTTGTGGCTGTGCAGATAAGGTTTATCACGTAACCTAGCAATGCTTTGCTTTTCTAAAACCCTAGTTTAATTATAGGTTCCTTTTTGGTTAAGAAAGCAAACTGAGAAAAAGTTAGAGAAAAGCAAGTCTGTTTGAAAAAGAAATTTAGGTTGGAGGGTCAAGCAAGGATATTGCCCCTTTGGTGTTCTAAAGTAGTAAGCAATGCCTGAAGCTTTTACCAGTACAATAAGCCAAATGACAAAGGTGTGTTTTTTCACCCACTTTGCAAAGCTAAGTAATGATTAAAGTGATGCAAAGAAATCTGGAAATACTTTGAAAAAATTTATTATGAAAATGCTCTCAGGTCTTCATTCTTAAACATTGTTGTCTTGAATCTCTTTACAAAATGTATGAGGTATGTCCAACTTCAGTTCTGAAAAATGAAAAAGCTTTCCAAAACACTTCCATCTTTTTACACAGTCTGTACTGATCTAACAGAGCATGATTCTTGCCAGTAGTCCAGAAATAGGCATCTAACTGTGCTTGCCATAATTCAGGCTGGTTACAAACATAGGGAAGATAATAACTATCAGCTGTATTTTCAAATATTTTCTGTTTGGATGCAAGCATATATTCTGTTCTGGTTTGTGCAATCAACAAAACTCAAGACTAATTGCAGCTGAGCTGCAATTTCTGTTAATTCATTGATCCAAAGAGAACCTTTTTTGACTCTTAAATGCTGGGTTTTGTTGTTTTGTGAGACTAAAAATGTATGTCGCTGTGATATCACTTTCTACATTTTAAAACTATTACATGTATAACCAGTAACTTTAAGAATTTGAGACAACTGTCATTCTCCCCACTATAGAGTAATGTAATGGAAGGTGCATAGTTTTAAAACACTTCAATCACTTAACTACCTAGAAAATAGAAGGACGAGAATATTATATCATATCTAACTAAGCACTACAAGATAGTTGCATTTTCTTAGCGTTACAGCCTAGAAATTTGAAGGGTTTTAAGTGCCAAAGGCTTTAGGAGAGAGACCTGTTTTTAACAGCTCTGTGTATCACTGCAGTCTGTGCATTCTGGAACAGTGCTTACTGGCATGGCTTTTTCCAGCTACAGGTAATTTATTTTAATGAAGACACTTATCTTGGCCACCTGGATAGCCTAGTCATGCTGAATATATTGTATGTCCTTGATTTCCTAGTATGAATCCAACCAAGAAGTATTCACAGTAACACTAAGTGATTTGGCAATGTAAAAAAAACACTGTGATCTATACTTATAATCTGTGACAGAGATTTTTCTTGGAGGTTGGTTTTTAAGATCACTTCATACATGGGTAAGTCTTACAATGTGTTTCTTGTTTGGGGGAGGGGATTTTTCTATGTATTTATTTTGCCTAAAATATTCAGTGGTCAAATTCTTTCTTTTTTGAAGTTGCTGTAGAAGAAAAAGCCCGATTGCAAATGAGACTGGTGCTAAAAAGTAATGTTTTGTTCTTTCAGAATGTCTTAGCATTTGTTAAGACACTTAAATGAGGATTTATTTTTAACACTTTACAGAATTGAGAAATTACGTTAAAGGTACATTCCAAGTTTCGCAGAGTGTTTCTTGCAGAGTCAGTGATACAAAACCCAAGCTTCTTGATTTCCTCTGGTTTCCCAGAAGACTAACTAGCTAAAGTTAGGTTATAAAATATATTACTTGACCTACTGTGACAGAATCAGTTATTATAGATTTCTTAACATCTCTAGTTTTTAACATTGCCTGTGGCATTATGCCAATTAACAATTGCAGGTCCCGGTGAAAATATTGCCTTAGTTTATAACATCATAAGTTGTGAAAGTGGTCTGTGAAATGCTGTTTTTCCTGTGTAAGGTAGATTTTTTTATTTTTTTTTCCTTTGCCAAGTCAAGTATTTGAATCCAGGTTGCCACCACATAATATTACAATATGTATGTGTTGCACATCTGTGTTTTCAGGTCTGTAAAGGTTATCATCACTGTATTTTCTTTTGTCCTTGTAGTTCACTTTGAAAACTGTGCCAAACTGGAACCTGTGTATCCAGCTCAGGGCTGCACAGGTGGTGTTGACATGTTTGGAAATAAGCTTTTCATCTCTGATGATGTAGTTTTACAAGAACCTCTGTTCTTGTGCTACAGAATGATAGAGCACCTACTATCTTTGTCTCTCAGAAGCTTATCTATTTGAGAGGAAAACCAGTAAAGAAACTAGTATGCCCTGGAAATACAGGATGCTAGCGTTTAGGATTATTAGATGCCACTTACTGTCTGTGCGGTGTGGGGGTGAGTCTCACTGCTTTGAATCTCCTCCCCTTCTCCATCAGTAAAACCGGCTGAGCTGATTTCACAGCTCCTGGCTGCTGAAGGGGAAGGGAAAGCCCTGTTCCTTCAACTGTGTGGCCCTGTTGCTTCATTTGCATTGGCTTTGGTACTCTTTTTTTTACCTTTGGATTGATTTATTCTAACTCAAATTGGGGAAAAAAGTGAACAGAGGACTTGCACCTAAATGTCCTAGTCTCTGCTTTCTTGTTGATTGGCTTCTTCCTTCTTTTAAATACACCTTATTTATAAACATGTTAGGGTTATAGAAGAATTACCTTTTTAAGGGGAAAGTGTAAGTGAGCACAGTTTGAATTTATTCAGCAGGGAATTTTGATACTGTTTTTAGAGGAAAATATTTCTGTATGATTTGTGTGAGTCTAGAGTCTGAGATAATTAACCAGGGTGGGATGCTTAAAAAATAGGAGACAGGTTCACCATGTGTAAGGGCTGCCAGTGACTTTAACGTGAATGCAATCTGGGGTTAGACTAAGAACTGTAGGAGCTGTGGTTTGGAAACAGCTGTGGTTACTACCTCAGTTCCTTCCTAAATAGCTGATAGGTATTGTTTGTTTTATCTTTTTACCTTAAATAACAAGCAAGCAGGTTAGCTGGAGAAAGTGCATGCACACAGTAACATTAACAAGGCAGAGAGTGAAAAAAAACCTCAAGTCTTACCAAAGCTGCTACCCTTATCTGTGCTACTGTCCATCTGGAAGGACTGGTTAGCAGCTAAATATCAATTAAGGATTTGAAGAGACGTGTTCCGTTTCAGAAATTGCCTGGACTACCAGACACACCCCCACCCCCATTTCTATTTTTGGTCATGTCTCGTTCTGTTTGTGAGTGTGGAGCTGTCTGTGTGATTTGCTATTCTTAAGGGCACTGCCTAGTTTACTGAAGGCACTTGTTCAGTTGGGATTTGCTGCTTTTGTGTCATCATCCATTTCTTCCCCTGTCATACAGGCAAAAGAAAAGTTTGCTCATTTGGGGGGAATTTCAATCAATTTAATTTATTGTCAGTTACCAAACTTTCAATTACCGATTCTGATATTGAAACAAACACACACAAGTTCAGGCAAACATCCCTTGCCTTCCTACTTCCTGGTCTCCATTCCTCATGCCACACATAGCTCTCAGTCCCTCTGGAGAGGCAGGCAAGAGATGAGATCAGTGCATGCTGGTTTTTCTCTGGAGCTGTTCCTCTTGGCCCTGCTTGGGCTACTGCTCTTTGTTCCAGCCCCTGTTCTCTCCTGCTCCTTACTGCTCCCACTCTGGCCTTGTTCTATTTATTGTGTCTTGGTTTTTGGTGCTTACTACCCTCTCTTAATCATGTTTTACAGAGGCTCTGTGAAGACTTATGGTTCAGAGGTGCCACACATGTGGCTGATGGGACGCAGGTGTGTCCTGTGGGGGGTCCAGCCTCCTGCTACCAGCACCTCATCAGTTATACCTAATACACACATACGCCATGCTCTTGCCCCACTTTTTTATGAATTTGAATGAATTTGCACTTCTTTTTCTCCTTTTGGTCTTCGCCAGTCTTGCTTTTTCACTGTCCTATTTGAAGACTTTGTCATTCACTGTTGTCAGGTAGTGCTGGGCTACATTGATTACAGGTGGAATGCAGCTAGAGTTCAGTGCAGTGTGCTGTTTTGTTCTTCATTTATCCCTTTATTTGTTACAACATAAGATAAATTTCTTCTTTGGTTTTGTTGTATTTAGTGATGTCCGACTATGGAGCATAGCTTAGAATATTTTTTGAGGAATTATGGCTTGTGCTAACTAACAAAGCTATTCACTGCTCCAGAGCATGGTAATCTTTGTTGCAGATGTTGGTCTGAGGACTGAGGGCACATACGTGTGCTGAGATACACAATGACCTTTGAGGAAAAACTTTTTTGTAATATTTATTCTGTTTTTTTATAAAAGTAATTTACATTTTTAAAACTTTTTAGGTCTTTCTTGTCGTGCCAGTCAGTTTCTTCAGAGTGGCCTTGAACACTTTCAGGGATGGGGCTTCCTCAGCTTCTCTGGGCAACCTGTTCCAGTGCCTCACCACCCTCACGGGAAAGAATTTCTTCCTGATATCGAATCTAAATCTCCCCTCTTCCCATTTAAAACCATTACCCCTTGTCCTATCACTACACTTCCTGACAAAGAGTCCATCTCCAGCTCTCCTGTAGGCTCCCATAGGTACTACAAGGCTGCTAGAAGGTCTCCCTGGAGCCTTCTCTTCTCCAGGCTGAACAGTCCCAGCTCCCTCAGCCTGTCCTCATAGGAGAGGTGCTCCATCCCTCTAATCATCTTGGTGGCCCTGCGCTGGACCTGTTCCAACAGTTCTGTGTCCTTTCTATGTTGAGGACTCCAGAGTTGGACACAGTACTCCAGCTGGGGTCTCACGAGCGCAGAGTAGAGGGGGAGAATCACCTCCTGTGACCTGCTGGTCAGTCTTCTTTTGATGCAGCCCAGGATACGGTTGGCTTTCTGGGCTGCCAGTGTGCACTGATGGCTCATGTAGGGTTTCTCATTCACGAGCACTCACAACCAAGTCTTTTTTCTCAGGGCTGCTCTCCAGCCATTCTCTGCCCAACCTGTATTTGTGCGTTGGATTGCCATGTCCCAGGTGCAGGACTCTGCACTTGGCTTGGTTGAACTACATGCCATTTGTGTCAGCCCACCTCTGAAGTCTGTCCAGATCCCTCTGGATGGCATTCCTTCCCTCCAGCATGTCGACCACACCACCGAGCTTGGTGTCGTCAGCAAACTTGCTGAGGGTGCACTCTATCCCACTGTCCATGTCTCCAACAAAGATGTTAAATAGTACTGGTGTGCTATTTAACATTTTATATTTAATATATTTATTGAGATGTGGATTGAAATTTTTATTTGGTTTGTAGGCTTTCACACAAGGACTAACCCAGAAGAGTGTTCTGATGTCAAGTGGTTTCCTTGGTGGTTATAGCAATGTCTTTATTCTATCCCCCTGATCTGTTTCTGAAAAGGATGGCATGTTTCACATATCAGGACTTAAACAGAGCTTGTAAAAACAAGCAAGCTCTGTTCTAGGCCTTTCTTTCTTAAGCCTGCTGTCTGGGCAGGTGCCTGTTAGATCCTGCTGCAGCTCTATGGCTCCTTAGATTATAGAAAGGGAATTTTTGTCCCTTTGATCTGATACTATACTGATACTTTATTTCAATCTCCAAGTCCATTCTTCAACAGATTTTAACCTCTCAGAGAGTGGGCAAAGTCCAACTCAAAGATCAGCTGTTGCTGAAAACTTGTAACTTAAAGTTTTTAGGTGATTACTCCAAAATGTGTTACAGTAACGAGGGATATGTGTTTACAAGAAGCAAAAGAAAGTTTTTTAAGTTTTAAAATAAGAAAACGGAAGTTTTACTGAAAGTTCTTAGAAGATTTTTGTGCTTACTAATTCCATTATATGCAAATAATAGATTTTTATATTAAAATCCTTTTCCAAACTAAAGACAATGATCAGCAGGGAACTGGTTTTATGTCATTTTTATCATGTGAATTTTATTAGTATTTTGGCAAGTTGAAGATAAATTTGCTGTAAAAAGACAGCAAAACAAAGCAAAATAGTCTGCAGTAGAAATGGTTGTTACATTTATGCAGTATTTACTTTTATATTTACATACAGGAAGTTAAAGTTCAGTAAATGTTTTCATCAAAATCCACAGGCTATTGTAACTCTCTTGAAAGTTTAATATGCCATATAACTTCTCAGAGTTCTGTTGTTTTTATTTTTGCAGAAACTCTTAAAAATGGATGATGAAGGATATGTCATCTTCTGCTTTCACCAGTCTTTGATGGTCATTGCTGGCAACACTTGGCACTTTTGTGTCTATGATTGTTATTCAGTCAGCACAAGCATCACTTGCATTATATTGTTTGTGGTAATAAAAGGTTTAAATGGATTCAGTTTTGTGATTTTCTGTGGTATTTGGAAAACAAAAGATGAAAGATGATTTAATTTAACAAAACACATCTCAAGAATACTGAAAAGTTCAATGTTTTAGGCTCAGGTTCAATGCTAGAGGCTCAAAGATTTGAAAAATGTGTTTGAGCTTTATTTTTTTCAGCTTAAAAGTGTTATGATGCAGTTTATTCTGTTTTAAAATTCCACTTACCTAGAAATTACAAATACACCTTCTTTGCTGTCTGTAGTGCGTGTAAAATGCAGGATGTATACAAAAACTGTATGATTTTCTTTGTGTTTTGAGGCCATTTTATTTTCCCAATTAGTTGTTCATGGATGAAGATTTAAGCAGCCAAATCTTACTTCTGTATGGTAAACGCAGACTGAGATACTGTAACTAATGAGAAAACAGTGCAATAATACAGGTACAGTGGGCTGTGTTAGAAAGGATGTGGGCATGCAAAACATGTACAGCATGCTTGTATCTGTTAAGGTTTGTAAGCTTTAGCGTAGTATCAGTCCAAACTGACCATTTGGAGACTACCAGCCCCATTTTCTCAGCGCTCCATTTCTGGGAGTGTTTATTACCCCAGTTTGAGTTTATTTGGGCTAATAAATGCTCAAATATTAGGGTCACTGTGACTTTCAAATGACCTTACATGGAACTAGCTCAAGTCCATCATGGTTTATTAATTCAGATATTGACTAGGAGAGACTATACTGTATCATTATGCCCTGAAGCAGCATAGCTGTTTTACATATACTGCATTTAAGCTAATAAATTCTGCTAGACCTGAGTTGGCTCTTAGTGTTGTTGCAGATGCATATACAACCTGCATAAACAGCTCACGGATTTGCAAATTTGACTTTTTATGTCAAAGTCACACAGGTGCATAACTCATCCATCACCCCCTTCCTATAGTGGCGAGTACACCCCTCCCTGCCTCAATTTCTTATCTTCCTCTGCTTACTGCCGTACTCTGGAAAAATGAGAGCATGGTTATTCAGTGTGAGACACACTGAACAGGTGGTTTCACCAAAGAGACTTGTGGCGGAAGGTAGGTCAGGTTCAGAACTGGTTTTTGCTTCCTTATACAAGGAAGGGATAGGAAGTACATCTTGTGCAACTAATTGTGCTTCAGATACTTTTAAGGAACTAGACAATGCTGCATTCAGCCTTAGAGTCATATGTTGTCGTGTTGAGACATGGGTTTGGTTTTGTTGTGCAGATGGGAAAGGTGGTCTAAAGAATTTGTGGAATGAGTGCTGACCTATGTGAGTTGTTATGTTGTACATTTCCAAGTATTCCATCACTTCAATGAAATTCTTTATCCTAGTGGTATTTAATGTAGACAGATATTTAATCTTCTTTTTTAACTTGTGAGGAAAGGAAATTTGACTCTTTCTTTTAATGAAAGAACCCTGTAAACTCTTTCATTCAGCGCTTTATATGGATTATTATCAGTTATTCTACTTCTGTGGACTTCTGAAATATAACAGTTGGCAGATGCTTTGACCATTTAATATGTATGCAAGCTCTTGCACTTTTGAGCAAGAAAAATGGGAAGAATTTATAGGTTCTGTTCTTACACTAATTGATCATAATTTCTCATTTGGATATCAAAGAAAGAAAATGGATCTCATGCTAAGTGTGCAGGAGTGAGATAGTACAGGTTAGTGGTTGGAACAAATTTGAGTCAAGCCTTTTAACACCTGAAGAAGGTTCATTCAGTTCTGGGAGTGTTTTACCTACAAGTACTATGAGTGTGCGTGCTTCAATAATCTTTACTCTGTCAAGCAGGAGGAGCAATCCGTTATCTCCAGCTGGTTACTGCAAGGCTTTAAAGACTGATGTCAGTCCCTCGAAATACACTGTGACAGGAAATTGTTGTATATTGGTATGTGGTTCTTGCCATTGGCATCACCTGGAATTTCAGAGGCAATGGGAAAGTTCCTCGGAGCTTAGTTAAAAAGCCATGCAGATGTACTGTTTCTAAGTGTCTATCTCCTGCTTTCTGCTACAGTTTCCAAGTTTACAGATTGGATTAAATGACCAAACTATTTCTAACTCAATTTTTGCTAAGTATGAATTTTAGATAATTTTTTGTTCCTTGTTCATCGCCAGATAATAAAGAGGAGAGAAGAAATACTGTTTTCTTAATATCTGGGGGGAAATTAAAGAAGTAAACTCTTTGTATCTGTACTGGTGAAGAGTAATTGTCCTTTAAGTATCATGAGAAGTGTGTGAATATTAGGAAAGAAAATATTTCTCAGGTAACCTTTAATTGCTGTAGGTTTCAAATCAGTTCATAGGCAACATTATCATTGGATAGGTTCTTTATGGGGATATGTGATCTCTGTCAGTTTTGGCTGTTCTACAGAGAAAAGCTTAGTGACTATTAGAAAAATTTTGCAGTATTTCCAGCCTGTTGTACAATCTAAGACAGGTTAAACTAGTTAAAACCTTATTCCTAGAACTGTGACTTGAATGTTGCTAGAATCAAGTCTGAACTCAGTTGCACCAGCTTTATCGCTTATGTTTGATTTTTGTGGAAAGGCAGGGGCAATGTGTTTTAAGGTCACTTAAACTCACTGTATAATGTGTCAGTTAACATAAAAATAAATATTCTATGACTTTCGGTAATAATTGCAAAGAGAAGCATGTGCGGAAGTGGAGGAAACCAAAACTTAACATTTTTTTTAATCTTCAATTACTGCTGCTTGGAAAGAGTGTTCTGATTTGTGACATTGTTCTGTCACTGAACCAGGAAACAAATTTTGTTAAGGTAATGGTTCTCCACCATTCAGACATCACTCGCTACAGGATTTCCTAGTTAGAAAGAATTGGTATCATCCTTAAAAGGTATCTATTACTTAGGAAGCATCTCCACAGTGCACTGTAGATTCTGTTTGTCCTAGAGTTGAGTGTGCTGTGGAGGAGGCTTTTGATACTCAGGGTGTCTCAGTACAGCAGCATATAGTGCAGCTTTGCACTCTTTCACCTGAGGAAAAACTGTAAAGTAGTAACTTGTGCTGCATGCCTCACTGAGCTATGTGACATTGTAAAATTAATTTCATCAGAGTAAATTGATATTTTAGATGCTGGTTTTGCCTGGGTTGTCTAGACTTGATATGGGCAAAATAGAGTGTTTCCTTTCCAGCATTATTGCACAGCTGGTTTCACATTGGCTATGCAGAGCTGGGTGGTTCAAGACAAGAGAAACTTTCATCAAAGCAAGCAAACAAATAAGTAATTTTTGTCTGCACTGAGAAGCATCCTAAGCAGTCATTTCCCTCTTCTGAGTGCCTTTGGGCACTCTGGTTTTGCAGGTGAGTGTTGAGCATCAGCAGTATAATGGATTGTTTAACCCTTCCTAGAGTAGGAGTTAGGGACTGTTTGTCTAGACTAGCTGAATCTGTTAAGAATAGATTTCCTTTGTGTCTTTCAAATTCCAGACTATTTCCTGTAAAATTGAGATTCTTTGTTACTATCAGAAAGTAAATTTCCCTCTCATTATATTCAGGAAAAGGCAAGGCCACAGAAGAAAAGACACTTCAAACAAAAAGAAAACTGCAAATATTATAATGATAAGCAACAGAAATAGCTTAATTTTTCAGGATCAAGTAACATTCTTTTCTTGATAATGTTCCATTGCCTTCAAGGGCACTTACTTGATGTAATGTCATTACATTTTAGTATCAGTACTAAAAATTTCATTTAAAGGACTGCAAAGTCTAACCTTTAGTTGACGTGATCTGCCTAAGTGAACTTTTGCCTAAAATATTAAAGATGTCAAAGTTCAGTGTAAAAAATTTCTGTCAATCTGAATTTAACATTGTTAATGATACTCTTGGCACATTCGGAGAGATACATTATCTGCATTGCTCTGGCCAAAGGCCGAAGAGGAAACATAAAAACACACATGCACATATACAACCCCTGCATCAAAAAAATATCCCCTGAAACAAATAACAAAACAAAAAAAAAACCACCCTGCGTGATAAATCTTTAAAGAGGAGAATTTCCAGTGATGTAAACTGGACTACTTGCAAGTTCTAGCTTTCTAAAGCTCTTTTGCTGGACTTAAGGGCAATAAATGCACTGCTTTGTTACAGTTTTGTGGATCAAACGAAGAACTTCTGGCTCACAGCAGCAAACTGTTTAAATGTATTCTATTTGTGTAATATGATTATCGATGTGTGCAGTGTAGTAGATTACTGGAGTAATCATCAGCTCTGAATGGCTCGTTAGGTGTGGGGGAGAGAATGGTCTTCCACAGAATCTGGATAAAAGGGTACTTAGCTCTCGGTGTACCTCAATTATTTAAAGGTGTTATACTTTGTTGTTGTTGTTCTTAGGTCTGAAGTATAATCATCATTAATCAGATCAATGGTATAAAACTGGCCAAACGTAAAATTCTCTGTGGCTAAATAAATGCAGCCACCTTTTGTATTCAGTTGCTGACTACATACCAGATCAAACCAGGAGCTATATTGCCACCTAGTGAGAAATTTGTAGGTGCGCATGTTGACTTGGAGTTGCATAAAGATAGGAAATTAGAGAGTAAAGAGAAATAGGACCTGACTTATCAGTTTGTTTTGCGATTTTGAGTTTCAGTTAAGTATACAAAAGTATAAAGCTACTGCAAGTTAGCATTTCCTGATACTACTGTGAAATCTAGTGTTTACTGACTTATTTAGTCTTTGGGAGGAGGACAACAAAGTTACAGACAGTTGTAATTTGACATATTGTCAAACATTTCAAACTAGTGCTGCTGTTGAGATGAGCAATGCTGTTGTAAGCTAGCCATTTGTTTCTATTGCTGTGCTTTATTGTGCTCATAAATGTTTGCACAGGTAGCCAGAACTAGTCTGGTTGAAAAATAGCCCGAAGAGGAGGGACAAAAAGATGTTTGCAGTCAGTTAGATCAGTTCCCTGACTGTTTAGTGTGCATTGGCACAAGCAGCTGCACTAGCATGACAGGGAGAGATGGTGCAGGAAGGGAGACTGAGTCGTTAGAAGAGGGAAAAGTTGCAGGTTTTAATAGGGCTGCTAATACTAGGTGTTTATCAGTTTTCACTGCCAAAAAAACCCCAGTCTGTGTAACTTCATGAAATTATAGTCTTCCAGTCATTTCAATAGACTATAGGCCAGTCAGTATGACCTCTGTGCCTGGTGAGATCATGGAGCAGATCCTCCTGGAATCTGCTAAGACACATGGAAAATAAAGAGGTGATTGGAGACAGCCAACATGGCTTCACCAAGGACAAATCCTGCCTGACAAACTTGATGGCCTTCTACAATACTGCTACGAACTTGATGGACAAAGGCAGAGCAACAGACGTCATCTACCTGGACTTAAGCAAAGCGTTTGACACTGTCCCACGTGACATCCTAGTCTCCAAATTGGAGAGTCATGGGTTCGATGAATGGACCAATCAGTGGATAAGGAACTGGCTGGATGGCCGCACTTAAAGGGCTGTGGTCAACGGCTCAACGTCCAAGTGGTGGCTGGTGACGAGTGGTACTCCTCAGGGGTCAGTACTGGGACCAGTATTAGTATTATTTAACATCTTTGTTGGAGACATGGACAGTGGGATAGAGTGCACCCTCAGCAAGTTTGCCGATGACACCAAGCTCGGTGGCGCGGTTGACACGCTGGAGGGAAGGGATGCCATCCAGAGGGACCTGGACAGGCTTGAGAGGTGGGCTAATGCAAATGGCATGAAGTTCAACCAAGCCAAGTGCAGAGTCCTACACCTGGGACGTGGCAATCCCAGGCACAAATACAGGTTGGGCAGAGAATGGCTGGAGAGCAGCCCTGAGGAGAAGGACTTGGGAGTGCTCGTGGATGAGCCAGCAGTGCACACTGGTAGCCCAGAAAGCCAACCGTATCCTGGGCTGCATCAAAAGAAGACTGACCAGCAGGTCACAGGAGGTGATTCTCTCCCTCTACTCTGCACTCGTGAGACCCCACCTGGAGTCCTGTGTCCATCTCTGGAGTCCTCAACATAGAAAGGACATTGAACTGTTGGAACAGATCCAGTGGAGGGCCACGAAGGTAATTAGAGGGCTGGAGCACCTCTCCTGTGAAGACAGGCTGAGGGAGCTGGGGCTGTTCAGCCTGGAGAAGAGAAGGTTCTGGAGAGACCTTAATAGCAGCCTTGTATCTGAAGGGAGCTACAGGAGAGCTGGAGATGGACTCTTTGTCAGGAAGTGTAGTGGCAGGACAAGGGGTAATGGTTTTAAATTGGGAGAAGGGAGATTTAGATTAGATATTACTAAGAAATTCTTTCCCATGAGGGTGGTGAGGCACTGGAACAGGTTTCCCAGAGAAGCTGAGGAAGCCCCATCCCTGGAAGGGTTCAAGGCCAGGCTGGATGGAGCTTTGAGCAACCTGCTCTAGCAGGAGGTGTTCCTGCCCATGGCAGGGGGGTTGGAACTCCAACTCTAACCATTCTATGATTCTGTGATTATAGCTGAACATTTTGCGACTTCAGTTCTCCAGGCAGCATGTTGCATGTTTTACAAAATACACACTTCATGTCTAATTGTTTTGCTATTTTTTTGTTCTATCTTTTTAAACAAGTTTCACAGCACATTCTGGCAGATCTGCTGCTGCACGTACCCTTCTTATTTCCTCTGTTAAAGAATTCATCATATCATTAAACGTTTAAAATTGTGGTTTGTGGTGTGGTCCTAGGTGATTGGGAAGGTGTTTGCTTTCAGACTACTATGCAGTGCTGCATAACAGGTGGAAACATGAGTTTGAATATAATAGGTTTATCAGTGAACCCACTTTTGTAATTTGGTCACGACTTGAGAGTCAATGACTATTTTCTATTTCTTTTCGTTAATTATTGAAAACAGAGCAATGTTAGGAGAAAAGGAAAGTCTTTTGGATGTCCAAGATGTCTTCAGCAGCAACTCTCATTTCTGTTTGGAAGTCCAAACTTGCTGCAGAGAGAATATTCCTTATTCCTTTTGAAATTAATTTACGGAGTTTATAACACTATTTCTGATTATCACATCCCTACTTGAGTGTGTGAAATGCTTCTGAAACTGTTACTATGCACCAGGGAGAACTACTAACAGTGTTTTTAAATACAGATTGTGCTTTAAAAAGAAAAAAAATAACCTGGGAAATGTTGGTTTCACTTTTCTGTTTTTCCTCTCGTCTTCCTCTGTTCCCCAACCTCACCGAACCTGTTGTTGAATATAAAACAAGAGGACATAGAATGTAGAAGATCTTAAAGGAGAGATAGGGACTTATCCAGTCTTTACTCCTGCTTGAGAAAGATTAGATTTGATTAATTTTTTTTTCCTTTGTGGTGTGTGCTTTGTAAAACACTGCTAAGGATTATCATTTAATTAAATGAAATCAAATTATTTTGTTTTAATTATCTGCAATAGACAGCAGTTCTTTCAGATATTCTTAAACATTTTTATTAGTTCAAGTTGATTCATTATCCAAAATACACCGTCTTATTTATGAAACATGGCTTATTTGTAAAAATAAGCAATAAAAATAAGTAGAAGGATTGAGGTTTTGGTTTCATGGACACAATTATGTAACCAGCTTACCATGTCTGTCAGATGTGTGACTATGGACAAGTCTGGTGGACGTATCAGAAGTTGTGAGAGAAAAGGAAAGAAAACTGTTTTTCATGCCCACTCCCATGTTCTTTATAGCTGATGGACTATGAACTGAGGAAGGAAAATTGCCTTTTAAGTCTCCCAAGACAAACAGCTCCAGCTAAAGAGCCATGAACATGCTTATATTTATGTCCAAACACTGAGAAAGAATAGACTAGAACATGGAAGTTATTCAGAATTTGGCGAGTGTCTATAAAGTCTGTGTCCACAAAATGGAGATTTCTGTAGGTTTCTGCAGGGGGGGGCCTCAGAAATAGATTCTGGTTTTTGAGTATTAGCTGTAGCTGCATTTTGGTTTTCTTTCTTCATGTCATCATTATGTTTCCAATTGCTACAGTAGTGTTACAACAAAAGGTACTGAGGGAGATGGGTTATCTCACATTGCCATTGTAATTGTTGATTGCCATGGTGCTTTTATCAAGGGTAATCAACAAGCTATATGTGTTTATTTCTTTTTAGTGTATGTTTTAAACATATTTGTTAAGGTACAGATTTGTTACACAATAAAAAATTTGGTGATGATGGAGACCCTTTGCAGGGAAGGTTGTGTGATTGTGCTTGTGTTTTGCAACATCCTAAGCAGCTCTGAGTGCTGGCTTTCATAGCCTTTCTTATTTGCTTTCTCCTCCCATGTTCCATTCCTTTCTTTTAAGCCAGCTTTTATACTTGAGATTGCTCACCAAGCCATTTCACATGCTAAGACTGCATGATGCCAAGCTAGTGGGGAAAAAAGCTGAATACTTTTTTACTGAGTTAACACCGAAATGGTTTGGTTGTATGGTGTGACAAGCTCCAGGCTGCTGCACAGTGGAACAGAGGGCAAGAATGTATGTGGGATGAAGGGAGAAACAGCTAACAGTTAAATCAGCTTGGCTACCGCGGAGCTTTAGCCACCCCAAAGTGTGTGGGTGGGGAGGTAGGAAAGCTTTTACTGCTTGTTGAGGCAAGGAGTCATTAAACCGGTCAGATGTATCTGTGTGATGAGGCGTCGGTCACATAACCCAGGAAGGCAAGCAGTGTGGTTTTAATTAAGAGAAAGGGGGGGAATACTCTCTTGTGGAAGAAAAAAAGAAAACATCTTCAGGGCAGAAGCATCACTGTGGTTCTTTAGGATACGAGTTTCATTGCCAATGTCAGTGTAGGATGTTCCAACCTCCAGCTGCTCATTCCTGTTGCAGTATGTTGGCTGTGCTGAGATCTTTTATGACTTTCTTGCTACATTATTAGAATGATAAAGTGTAAAAGCTATTTTCACAGAGGAGCAAGAACGAGAAAACAGATCAGGGAACTTTTTAAGCTAGTGTAGCCCTTAAAGTTCATCTGGTTTTGGATGTGTGACATATAATAGTATGATTGGTTAAACTAGAGTTTGCTGCTGTGCAAGATGTGTGTGTGCTTCTTAACATGCTATCTTGAGGCAGAGGTGTGTACTGGTACGCGCAGCTTGCAGGTAGTCATTTCCCCTGGAGCCCCTTGAACTATGGTGGCTAGTGTGGTCCTGACTACTAGAAAATGAAGCAGACCTGTATTAAATACAAGTGCTAAGTTTATCATGATGGGAGGCTGCAGGGGTGACTTCTGTGGGAAGAGGCTTGGGGCTGCCCTGTGCTGGACACAGCTGGCTCCAGACAGCTCTAACAGATGAAAGCTGAACCCATCAGCGATGTGCGTGGCACTTTATATTTAAGGAAGGGTGGGAAATGCTGGACCAAGGCATGAGGAGTGTGGAACAAAAACAAGGAATGCCAAGATCAGGGAAAAGGAGGAGGTTCACCATGACAGAGCAGATATCCCCTGCAGCCTTCTAGAGGACCCGTGCTGGAGCACCAGAAAGGTGTGAGAAGGAAGGAGCAGCAAAGAGGAACAACTGTGTACTGATCATGACTCACACCCCCCAGCACTGCTCAGAGTTGAAGGGTAGAGAAGTCAAGAGTGAAGGGGAAATGGAGGAGTAAATTTGTTGGTTTAATGCTTATCTTTTTGATTCCCTCAAAACAAATCAAGAAGTATTTATTTTAATTGGCAATAAATTAATTTTGTCAATTAAGGCCATTTTGCCCACAAGAGTAGCCAGTAAGAAATATCCCTGCCTTTATGCACTTTTTTGTTCCTGCTCTTTGCATTTTCTAACCCTTGCACTGCTGAGGGTAGAGAGTGAGAAAGGGCTTAGGTGGGACTTTAGCAGTTAGCCAAGGCTAATCCATAAGACAAGACCAATGAATTTGTAGAGTGAAACAGTTAGTGCTGAGATCTCAGTGTCTGCCTTACAAGTGCATTCTTTAGGGGGTTATTTTGAACTAGAACTAGTGTGGCCTTGTGGCATGGCTAAACCGGAGTGCATCAGGTACATTTCTGAAGCACGTCATTCTGTTTAGTTGTATCTGGAAGAATTCCAGCTGGAATGGTCAGCAGTTTCTCCATGGTGTACACCAGAGGATGGTAGGTGAGAATGACACAACCAAATGAAAAAAGCATATTGATTTCCCTTTAAAACTTAGTATTACCACATCTATTTAAATTGTATATAATCATATTCTCACTATACAAAATATATAGAAGCATTTTAAGCAAGTTTACTACTGATGTAGATACTTCCTTTCAAAATACTGTCATACACAAGCTGTGGATGAATAACTAATCCTTTAGAGAACTAAGCCTGAAAAATCAGAATGCTGTATGTTTTAAAATGACAAATGTCTTCCATCTTCCTAAGAAACTTAATGCCATACTTCCCAAAAAATGATGTGACTGCTACAGTCTATACTTGTCACTTTTAAGATGTTAACGTGGTGCTGTAATCCAGGCTGTTAGAGAGCATCTAATCCTTCCATGCTGTAAGGAGACCATGAGCTTACTTTCAAAATATGCCCAGTGTGTTTGAGATGTTTTAAATGTTGAGTATCAGGTTTTGAAAGGAAATTAGGCATTTCCCAGAATTGTCGGAGATGTGTAGGCTATTATGTAGTTAACTCCCATGCTCATGTCTTATATTTTCTGTCAAAGACTGACATATCTTTCTTTACAATTATTTGGAACAGTTATCTTTTGCTTCCAGCAATTAATTTTTCAGGGTCATTATCCAAACACAACGCTGCATTTTCTCTATGTGGTGATTATTGCTGGGAATTCCCTTTTCCATCTTAGAAGTCTGAACTTTCACGCCATTTTAACAACTTCAGTGTCTCTCTCTAAATAATAAGCCATGTATATAATGAAAACTTGAACTTGCCTCCAGTTGCTGAAAACAACTCTCAGAGATTTGTAAGCAGACAGAAATTCTGGAACACTTACTGATAAGTTGGGTTGGTGGTTGGACTGAATGATCTTAAAGGTCCCTTCCAACCTAGACAATTCTATGATTCTATGGTAACAGTAGTGTAAAATGACAACTTTTAAATGCTTTTCAATTTATGATGTATCAGATTGTGTATTAAGCAAGTTAAATGAAACACCATATATTTCTCCCTATACCTAATTGTATGACACCTTTCACACAGCTGGCAGAGAAACTTTTTAAGCTTGTGCTTTTAAACCTTGCTGTTCCGTTTACTGTAGCTACTGTCATTAATGTTTAATTTTTAAAGAAGTGCTGACAGAGAAGTCTTAAAAACTGGTATGGAAAATCATTTCTTCAGCACTATCAGGAAGAGAAAAATTAATAGATGAATTGTCCAAAAAGGATTCAATGTGAAGTAAAATAGTCCAGCAGTTTAAAGATGACAGTTTGGTTTAGATTCTAAGACCTTATTTTGACTTTGAATATATTTTTTAGCTAAATTTTGTGTACTAGTGAAGGAGACTGTTCTAAATATGAGATACATAACCATAATTAAATGGTACATGTCACCTCTTGCTGCTTAAATCTGATTTACTCCACTGGCAGATTCTAGAGTTATACTGAAGCCCTTTTAGGTGTTTGGAATAGGAAAGGCTTGTTTTGATATGGGGTGTGCGCAATCTTTATTATTAAATAACATGGCTAAAATAGCAGAGGTTTAGAAATCTTAACAGGAGGTAACAAATAGTTCATATGATGTTATGTTCAGTATGATAAATTACAGATAATATAGTGGCTCACAAGATAATGATGGGCTTTTTCTTAGGAAATCTTCGGTTACCTGCTTGCTGCCAAACTTGCTTGAGTTTATGTTGTATTCAGAACTGGAACAGTGCCTGCAGGCACTTGGGATTTTAGTTGCCCTTTGAGGAACACATGGAGATGAAATTTAATTCAGTTTGGTAAAAGCATTTGGCAAAGGATTGAGCCGATGATGATGTCATTTTTTTAAAGTGTAAGCAATGAAATATATGTCCTATTTCTGTGGTTTTCTCCTCCCTCTCCTTTCATTTTTACTGATTTTAAACATGACATATTTTGACATTTGGGTAACAGTTCAAATGGGCTTCAGAATCCATCGTCTATTGTCTGCCCTGTGGCTTTGTTGAATCAAGGTGGTGTGTCGTCACCAGTTTCTTTGTACCTAGTTTTCTTCTTCAAGTAGTCTACTGTTAAACAAGTCCTTGCTGTTGTTAAAATAGGATTTTATTCCACTCTTCGCCCCAAGACCCTTTAGTCATACAAAACCTTGTTCTGTGACTTCTGTTCATTTGTTTCCCGGTTTGGAGGTTTATTTCCCACTTTCTGTTTCTCCTTCCTCTGTTGCTGATGCTTAGGCTGTGAGCAGTTGTTTCACTTATGCAATATTGCACAAAGGAACAAGATAAATCACGGCATATAGTTTCTTTCTCACAGTTCTATTTCCCTTCAAGATATAAACAAAGCCCACAGGAAATTAATACAGTAGCCATAATAAACTATTTTGAATATAATTTTTTACCCATAAATAACTTTTCTGTAGTTTCCTATTGCATTTTCACTTCGCTTTCCATATAAAATAGGTATTGAATACCATGGTGAAGTGTAGTAGCATTAAAGTTGTTATACAGCAAAATAAAAGTGACAAAATAAAAAGAGACAAAATAACAGTGCCGTATATTCTGGAGATCCTAGTCATTCACAGAATCACATAGTTTTCTATTCTTTTATGCTGTCTGTCAGTAGGTTTACGTGTGGTCCTATATAGGAAAGACTGGATGTGTACGTCAGTTGAAAGAGAAGGAGAACCTCACTGCCTAGAAAAGAGGTGGTAATCGTTTAGTTTTGCATCAATGCCTAAGTGTGATGGAAGGGAACGTTACAATATGAGTTTAGAAGTTCCTCTGGATGAAGGTAGTGCGAAAACTAATATGCAAGTATTTTCAATCATGAAAGATAAACTGTGGTTTTCTTAAGGGACAAATTTTACATTAGTTTCTTTATCTAAATTTCTTCTTCATCAGTGAGAAACAGTTATTTTCTTCTTTTTGCTGCTCTGTTTACATGTCCTAAGGTGACATTACAGAATGCTTACTAAGGGATTCCTTTGCTCGTTTTGCTTTTAGATTATGTTTGCAAGGATGTGAGGGAGGAAGTGCATAATGCAAGTGTAATATCAAAGTTCTAGATAGAAAAAATTTACTTTTTGCTTGGATTAAAATTCAGTCATTTTCAAATTCTGAGAATTTCTTCTCAATTTATAGATGACTAAAAGACTGAAAGTCTAGCACAAGTCTGAGTAACCTGTTATATGTTTCATGTGAAATAGTGTTCATCTCTGCTTGTATTTTTGAGTCTTATTACATTAGAAATGTCATAAGGCACATAGGAAAATAGTGCATTTTAAATTTCTTTCAAGTGTAGCACAACAATATGGTAAGCATTCTCAAACCAAGAAAATATATTTATATTTTCCTATAAATGCATATATAGGTCATTCTTGAACAATGAACAATTGTATGGAAAGAGAATAGAAAAGTAAAATGTCTGGTTTGGAATACAGACTGGTATTTCCCTCCCGTCTCAAATTTATTTAGGACTTTGCTATTTTTCTAGAATGCCAGTAGTAAACTGAAAGAAAAAAAGATATTTAAGAACGATTAAATGATAAAAATACCGAATAGTTTCAACAAAGAAGAAAGAAAATTCATTTGGTCTGAGTTGGGATTTTTGCATTTCTATACCAAAAATACCACAAAAATTTGTGCCAGTGTAATTTCATGTGTTGCAATGTGGTGTGGTTGCTTTTTTTTTTTTTAATCACTATTAAAGAAGTAAACTGCAAGAAATTTAAACGTAAGGAAAAAACTTCTTTACTTATAAGGCTGATCAGATACCAGTATGGGTTTCCTAGACAGGCTGTAGAGTCTTCATTCTTTGAGGTGCTCAAAACCAAATGGATGTGGTCCTGGGCAACCCGCTCTAGTTGACCTTGCTTTGAACACAGGGATCAAACTAGAGACCTCCAGGTTCTAGTAGTTCTGTAGTGTGGTAAAAGAGCCTATCTTCTGTATGTGGAGATAATTTTGCAGTGATGTTGGATGTTTAGGATGAAGACCTTGGTATAGTCTGCAAATGTGCATTAAGGGTACACTTCTTCAGATTATGACCAAGGAGATATTTTATTAATAAGTCAAAATAGGAAAACCTATTAAGTTTTGTGTATTTATATTTTGAGATCTATGTGAGTTTTTTAACTTAATTTCACACGTTCTGAAGAAGAATAATTAAATACCATCTCAGCAGTGTTCTTAATAAAGATTAAAGAGTTTATTAGAAATTCCAGTATGTGTGTGTTTCCAAACATTGTGGTCTAATTGTTTTCAAATATTTTATTATTCAACAACTTGATTGTGTAGCTAATACACTACATTATTTTCTTCCACAGATCTGAAGAGGGAAGCCAGTATTTGTCACATGCTGAAGCATCCTCACATTGTTGAACTCTTGGAAACATACAGCTCAGATGGAATGCTTTATATGGTCTTTGAGTTGTAAGTTTCTCTCTTTTATTTTACCTCTCTTTGTTGTCATTTGCTAAATAAAATCCTAAAACTATGTATGCTTCTACCTGCTTGTTTTCTAGCTCAGAATTCTTGATTGCTATGAAATTGCTTATTTCTGACCAGTGCTAATTGTCCCAAATAAAAAGGTTGTCACACTGGCTAAGTGGCTAATGTCGGGCTGATTCTTTATAGTGTGCTTTCTAATGACAGAAGCGCTCTTCGTTGGGGCTACTGTGTCCCTAATAGGGTACATGAGAACGAGTTAAAAATCTGCTGACAGTCATCTTGGGGTAACTGGTGGTATTTTATTCCACTTTTGAAATTTCTTTAGCACTGTTTTTATTTTATTAGATAAGAAATTAAAGCTTATTGGAGTATTTAATCATTCCAGTAAATTGAAAACCTGTTCTTATATGAAAATAGGCATTTGTCTAAAAGATATGTTTTGGAAACTTGAAAATGTAAAAGTTTAGTTACCATTGGCATATGGAAGTGCAAACAGTGTACAGGTATTTGTAGTTGACAACAATTACTTCACTGCAAGAGTGGTCAGGCACTGGAACAACCTGCACAGGGAGGTGGTTGAGTCACCATCCCTTCGAGGTATTTAAGAAACATGTAGATGTGGCACTTCAAGGCGTATTCTTAGTGGCTGAGTTTGTAGGGGGTTTTGTGTGTGTGGTTGTACTCAGTGATCTCAGAGGTCCTTTCCGATCATGATGATTCTGTAACAAGAAGCAAGAGGGAGGGCAGCCCCTAAAGGGCCATATTCCTTCTTTGAGGGAAAATTATTAGTCCTTCTTGAGTTAGGTATTAGCTAACTGGGAAGGACAAAAACAGACATGTAGAATTCTGATTTGTGTGTCTTCCATACTTGATCTTCCTTGTCTTCTCTGTACCTAACAGGTCGTCATTTTATGTTTCACGTATATACATTCCTTGTGTGTCTGGCATATGTGTTTATACCACTTCAGCTTCTCTCATCTTCCGGCATTATTTTTTCTGATGCACATGGCCTGCTTGTGTTGGAGCAAGCCACACCATACCAGTGTGCTAGGTCAAAATGGCATTTCCACTAGCCAAATATTTACTTACGGGCTTTAAAAGTAGTTCTCACATGTTAATTTTACAATTGAGGTAGAAAAAATGTTGTAAGGTAACAGAAAAAAAAAAAAAAAAGAGATGTAAATCTGAAAATTGTTGTTTAAAAGGTTTTTGTTTGTTTGGGGGGTTTTGTGAGTTTATACACTTAGATTGTGTGATACAACTGTTTTATGCTTTCCTTTCTGTAAGTTTTTGTTCAATACTGATTTAGGTTTTTATTTTGTAAATCCCAAAGTGTGGACCAAGGGACTTTAATTATACTATTATGAAATAATTATGTACACCTTAGGGAGACATGCTGTGATAATTAACAAGATTTTGAAATGGAAAAAAGGTTTTGCTTCTATTTTTACCATGCCAGTAGCTCAGAAATATGATACAAAAGCAGTCATTATTTTTTAATGGCAAGCCTATTATCATTTATGTTTATATACATAAAAAGTAAGTCTGAACAATTAGGATTACTACACGAATACTGTACCTGACATCAGGCCACATGGAAGAAGGAAATATGAGGCTAAATTATTTGAAGGATAATGATGCTTTACCATCTCATATGTCATTGTCTCCCTTATATGCTGCAAGATATCACTCCTTTATAACAAGCAGGTAGAAAATGAGACAGTAGGAGCACCTGTGTTCAGAATGTAGCAGGGAATGGGGGAGTCGTGGGCACAATGTATTATGCTGAAGGGGATGCTTTGGTAAAGTGACTCAATGGAAGACTGATGTTTGTTGTGAAGTAAGACTGCATTGTCTGAGTGGCATACGTGTCTATGTGACCGTGCTATTCATGTGACTGTAATAAAAAACTCATAGTAGAAAAGCATCTATGTGTTTGTAGGTAACTTATTTTCCCTTGTACTACTTTCTGTTCGTTGTGCTATTACAGCAGACTTGACTGCTTTAGAACCAAGTTCTGCCTATGATGACAAAATATATTTTGTTAGGGTCTAGTTATTCTGAAATGACAGAAAAGGGGAAGACAACACACATCTGCAGAGGAGTTACAAGCCCAGCTGATGATGGGCTCTTTATGAACTTGGCAGGTGCTTTGCCTGAAAACTAATTGAGGTCCAGCACATGAAATGCATGCAACAACCAATCCTAAAACTTTGTGCCATCAGTTACACATAAATGGTGCATAGGCCCACTGCTGGTTCATAAGCTTTTAGCTACATGGAACAGTTGCTGAAGTGACCATGAATATCTTGCCAAGTCTATTGTTACAAAAAAGTACAAGTTAAATAAGCAAATGCAACATGTATCCGGTAACGAGATGGTACCACTCAGGAAAAAAATGCAATCTGTGCCCAATTTTGAAAACTTTTCTACCAATAAACATCAGAAAAATCGAATCACAATTCATAGCAGCAGTAATGATCATGAAGGGTAGCAATGAAGTTTAACACCAAAAATAGCTATATTTTTAACCACTACTTAGACCATTTTTTAGAATGGGGTGATCACATTCTGTTACCAGTAGGTTGCTGTTAGCCATTAGGTACTGCTGTAATAAACTGCATAGAAGCAGTTGGCTGTAGCAGATGAAGTGCATATGTTGAGTAAGAAGCAGAACCCGTCATAGAAAGTCTTATTCTTAAAGTAAAATTATTATTTGAAAAGTATGTGCCTGTACAAAGTGATTTCACTCACACATACCCCAGGTGCTCCGCAGAAGGGTAATGGAATCTCTTCCATTGGAAGAGATTCCTGAGAGGCTCTAGAGAGACCAGGACCAGCTCTAGGGCTAGCTTTAGGCTTTATCATAGTCACAATTTTCTTTCCCATTCTGTGGTGTTATGTACTGACAGTTGTATGTCAAGTGATCCATCTTCAGTGCACTGTGACCTTCTACCTAAAACAAGCACTTAGTCAATAGAAGTTCATCAAACAGACATAATTTTCAGTGACAAAACAGAGAAAAAGAGTGGTTTGGTTTTTTTTTAAGTCCATGCCTTGCTATTTAAAAGCAAGTCCTGCTATTTAAAAATTCCATTTATGAAGTGGGATGCAATCTGGTTTCTTTCATATTTGTTCAGTAATGTGCTTTTCTAAACAAATCTGTCACTTGATGTTTGCTTGGTAGCTTACGAATGGGGAGGAACACTGGTTTTACACGAAATGCTGTTTTATGTTTGGTATATAACTCGCTTTTGCTATTACAGTCTATTGGTTGTTACCTTTTTATTTTTTTTCTAATGACTATTGGTCTTTATCAATAAGAATACTTGGAGAAGGGTCAACTACTTGCAATACTTCTAAAACAAAGCAAATAGTCCATTTGAAGTGTCTGAAAACTACATTTTAGAGCACATTATCATCAGTATAATCACAGTATGTGGACTGAGTCCTTACCTTTCAAGATCTCAGATGCATGAGTACTGAGTGAATTGCAGATACCTTAATGCCTGGTCATTTGCAGAATATTGTCCCATTACTATATGTAGATGGTTTTGCTTTACTTAGTGTTTTCTAGGAGACATTTATCTCTTGGGACATTAGAAGAACTGATCTTAATTAGATTCATCAGTTAGGCTACATATATATATAGTTATATGTGTATAACTTTACTGTTTAATCTAGCTGACATGTAAAAATGCTTTAGATTTAAACTCTCAAATTCAATGAAGCAGAACTTTAAAATGGTTGTAGTTACGTCTGTTAAGCATAAGCTGATGAGTGTTTAAATGACTACATTCAATCATGCGTCTTTGTTGAAGTGTTAAGAAGAAAAGAAAAGAAAAAATGAATGCTATCTATTTATTCTGCTTTGTGACAGTACTGTGAAATAGCAGAGCTTCTCACTTTATGGAGTGAAACCTTTTTTTCAGTATTTTACTTCATCGTGCTAGGATTCCAGTTAAGATCTTACTTTTAAATGCTGTCTGACCTGTAGTCCTTGATCTATATGGCTTTACTGTACTTGAAGTAATTCTGTACTGTACTGTACATGAAGTAATTCATACAGTATTGCCATAAAGTAAGTGGTTTTGTATGGCCTCTTGATATTGGCTGACATATGGAGATTTTAAATTGGAGTATGGATTAATCATTTCGGGTTAGGTACAGTGCTATCTTTATATTACCACCAAGACCAGTGCTTTTTAAGGATGTGTATGTGCTACTTAATCAGGTTGGACCATTGCTTGGAAAACACCAGTACAAAATTGTTTCCAAGCACACCTTTTTAGAATTACTTACTCCTTCTATGATCATCTTCTACACAGTGATTTAGGAATTATTACTCAATGGTTTGTCCATTGTTTGTGACTAAAAGGAATGGGTTAATTTATGAAAACCTGTGAAGTTCATCTTGGCAGCCAGCAAAGTTATAAAAATGCCTCAATCTAAAATACTGAAATGCCTCTATACAGGTGCTCATTTAATTATCTGGAATGAGCTAAGTCCTGGATGCATGAACAATGTATAGGAAATAAGAGTTTCTATACTTTTTTTCATGAGTTCCTGAGATTACTACATAGAGCATCAATAAAAATTAAATGCTATATTTTTCAGGTTAATTTATGGCAGTTTATTTGCAGTAATTGGAGATGGCAAGTGTATAAAACCTCCAAATGAAGGAAAAAATGCCATTGTGCACAAACCTTTAACATACAAGGTATATGTTAAAGTAAACTTGGTTATGAGCAATGTGCTGAGCCTTTTTTTTTGCCTTCTTTATAAATAATAATTCCCTAAAGCAGTGCTTCTCAAACTTTCTGAATATTCATCAACAAATTAAGTTGATGGCTACATCTTGCTAGGTCATCTGCAAATCCAAAGGTATCATACCCCAGTATGAAGACTTAGTTCTCTTCTGGAGTATACTGTCTATTCTTCAGAGTGACTATGAGCCTGAGAACAGATTTCTGCATTGAATATTTCTCAGGAGTAAACTTTCTGGGCAGTTTGCAATTTATCATAGCTTTGTGTGGAATAGTAGAAAGATTTTAAAGGTGTGGAGTAGCACTGATCAGAGCTATGGAAAGAAATGTTTATCCAAAGAGCTGAGGTCCAGGCACAGATCTGCTAAAAATACGGAAAAATCTATAGTGGAATATGGAAAATCAGAGGACATAGTTCGTACTAACACTCAAAACAATTCAGATGTGGTGGTGTCAGTTAATTCCCTGTTCAGAGTTGCTTTAGCCGGCACTTTCAGTGTAAATAACCATAAACTGGGCCAGTGGGTTTATTTAGGTTCTGTGAGTGCCCTCTACTGGTATCAGATGATTCTCAGATTATGTGCATGCTGTAGTTTTACCAATATTTTTTGCATCTTCCACCTATGTTTTCAACACGTATGTATCTCTGTGTGTTTATTTTAGTGGATTTTAACTTATCTTTTCTATTTTTATTATTATTGTGGTTTTCACATGTCTAATGCTGATAGTCCTTACAAAACCTTGAGAATTCCTGAACTTTTATGTCATCCATATCTTAAAAACTTTAATGGTTTGGCATCTTGTAAACACTTCAGTTTCTGCACATTCATCTTTGAAGTGGTTGTGATAATGTTGAGTTTTTAGTTTTAGTGCACTGAATTTTCTGGGGTTTCTTGTATCTGAGGCTGACTCTTGCTTTTGCAGCATCAGCTAGATAAGTCTAGATTTTCAGATAAAATTCGAAGTCATTGGGGTGATACAAACCCTATTTATACACAAAGAAAAATCTAGTCTAAAATAAGATTTTTGCCTTGAAAAAGTAGTTAATTGAAGTCAGCAATTAAAATATACCTGCCAAATATTTGCACTTTTGAGATCAACAGACTTCATCTTAGTGGAATAAAACTTTCAAGCATTACTGCTCACAGGCTGTAACCATTTTTAATATCAGGGTAATTAAAGCTAATAGAAAACTATTTGCATAAACATTCGAACTATCACTTACTGTTACAAAATATAAATTAGAAATGCTGGTATGTGTAAGTGGGAGGTAGAAATACATGTTAAAGACCATTCTGATTATAAACACCTTGTTTGATAGAAAAGTTAATGTAAAGGAATGACACTCTTGGCTCAGTGTCTCAGCAATGATTGATACTGCTAAAAATCTTGGATGCCTCTGGATCTGCATTCATCTAGTATATAACAAGTCAGAGTGAAATTAGTCTTCTAGAGGGTTCTGCTGCTTCATGAGAATGACACCTCCTAAGTTTTGGTAGTTAATAATACGTTTTGTTTGTTCTACATACATGTTGATGTACATGTATGTTGATGTTGCTCAGCTTTTAATTGTGTTTCCTGTCTAGCTGAAAAAAACTGTTGGGAGGAAGCACTGAAAGGGAGATTGACATGAGGGCTTTTTCCAGTGAGCCAGCTAAATCCAGATTTATGCTGTTCTCATTGAACCTGACCCCATTGCTGCTGTACAGTGCTATGTATAGTGCAGCACAGTATATTCTCTGAGTGATATTTAGCTATGTATACGGACTAGCTGTATGAAATTGAGCAAGACAGAAAAGCTACTGGGAAAAAACGTACAGAGGCATGTATTGATGCAGTGATGAGGAGTCATGGCTTGGTAATAGGGGCTTTCCAATTTGTGGGGCTTGTTAAATCTGGATATGGTACTAGGTGCTGAAATAACTGGCTAGGATTTTTTTTTTCCTACCTAGTTAAATGCATGTGCATTTCTTTTGGTCAGCAGTCTCTCTTACAGTTGTCAGCGCTCTATCCACATAATAGAGTATTTTGCATGGGGATACCTTTTGGATTTATTTGGGAATTGAAGCTTCTGCAGATTGCTTGTGACTCACAAAGCAGAGGTTTTTGCATTGCAGGGGTGTAACAAAGCAAAAGTGGCTATACTGGATAGGTTACCAAAATGGCCCCGATAATGTTGGATTTCTAGATATGTTGCAAATCCTGATTCATTCTTTCCCCTGCTGTGAGTCTGGGTGGAGAGGAAAAAGAGAAGGTGTGAAGGCTGAAAACGACATGTTAGAAACAATATTTTTGCTAGTGCCTTGTTAAGCATGAATTATAATATGTGATTTTCATTGGTCCTGTTAAATCTTCCACCCTCTCCTTGCCCCACCAAGCAATGAGTATTTTTTAGGTATAAATATTCCTTAAGTTACTTACAGGAGAAAGAAAAGGAGGGCAATTAAGCCACACCAAGCTGCTTTTGTTTTAGAGAAATGGTAGTCTAATTTTAGCCTAAGGACTATAAATATAAGTTCATCTAAAAGTGTTATACTACTTGTTGTGGGAAGTTGAGATTGTTAGAAAGACTACAAACAATATGGAAGAAAAGGAACAAAGGATCAAATATCAGAGCTAGTGACATATTTGTGCTGTCAGTGTTTTCAGGTGCCTTCAGTGAAGCTGTGAGATGTGAAATATCTTCTTGGTTCCTTAATTATCCTTATGAGAATTGTAACTGGAAAAGCTATACAACATTTCTAGAGTGTTTTTTAAACTCTTCGTTTGAAATTCAGTTTGAGTAAGATTTTTGTATAACTGTCTTTGTTATAGAATTGTACTTGTTATGTTTTTAAGCATGTAATAATCATGCATTAATTGTTAACTTGCAGAGCCTTCTTGTGCAGGGCATTGACCTTCTGCTGTCTTGCATACCTTGCCCAATGAGCAGTTTAAGCAATAGAAGAAATGTTTGGTTTTACTAATGTTTTAAGGGAACTGTTACATGACCTGAGGGGCATGAAAAGGTTAACCTGTGGTAAGCCATATTCTAGATTGCCTGTTAAATACTATTTTAGTTAATAGGGCGTTGTACATGTATACAGAGTGTTTTGTGTGATTTATGCAAGCAGAGTAAATACATATTTGGAGCATTTTTTATTTAATCAATTGTAGTTATCTGTCTTAAACATTTTTTCCTCTTTTTACCTGCAGTATGGATGGAGCAGATCTGTGTTTTGAAATTGTGAAGAGAGCAGATGCTGGATTTGTGTACAGCGAGGCGGTAGCCAGGTATGTATTATAATTTTAATTAATCCCACGGGATAAATGGAAAAGACTGGAATATACTGTGGTACAGTCCTGTAGCTGAAAGTTAGAATAATATAAATAATCCTGTTTCTACAGTCTGGATGTTCATTACAATAATTAGCTTAATAAAAACATAATTTGGAACATTTTGTCATTTACTAGTTGTGTATTTGGATGGGATTATGGAATAAAAAAGTATTTCACATCCAGTACTTAATTCTCTGTCTCTGCCTTTTATGGATCTTTCGTACAATGGAGTCATCCTTTTCCCCCCCTCTCCCCCCCACGTTCTTTTTTATATATCACTTTATGGATACTTTAACTTTTCACTTAGAAGGTGAACTAAAATCAAAGTTTCTGTATAATCACAGAAGGACAACAAAACCCAGAGTCATAGTGGCATGATGACTGAGCTCAAAGCCCATGAGATTCTTTGCTTTTCTCAACTCTGTAGATTTTTTAGCATCATAGAACCCAGGTTGGAAGAGACATCATGAGGTCTCTATTTCAACCCTCTTCAGGGTCAACACTGCATTTGGATCCTGTTGCTAAAGGCTTAGTCCAGTGAGGTCTAGAAAACCTTCAGGGATGGAGATTTCATAGCTTCCCTGGACAACTGGATGTGGTATATAATTATGTTGCTAGGGAAAAATGTTTCCCTATAACCAGCTGGAACCTCCAGAGGACAAGGATTGCCTCTCTTAGCCTACTAGTAATGTTCTGCTTGATGCACAGTGTGCTTCTGGCTTTCTTGGCTTTCTAGCATGACTAGTGATTTGTTAGGGGATCCTTGGCACATGGGAGGTAGAAATTAGTCTTCAGTCTGCATCAAGGAAGGCAAAATCTTGGTTCTATCCCTTTCTAAGTAAATTGGGCACTGATACTCATGTTTCCTTTCTGTGTTTTGTTGTTAAAAACCTGAAGAGAGCTGACTTCTTTGTCCTATGAAACAGAATTATTGAATGTTGGAAGTATTTACACAATGGAAAATGCATATTTTTTCTTTTCTAATCTTCCTTGTCTTCAAGCAGAATAATACTTAACTTTGGAGTTTATTATTCATTATGATAAACACGAACTCCATTCTCCTGAACTCTGAATATATAAGGTTAAGTTGGTTGATCAGTTTCATATAATTAGAGTCTTAAAACTTAGTTTGTTATATGTTTATAGTCATTTTTCCTGCAGTTTTGTCATGTATGATGTCTCTGCTTTTTCAGTCATTATATGAGACAGATATTGGAAGCTCTACGTTACTGTCATGATAATAATATAATTCACAGGGATGTGAAGGTAAGTGGTTTTAATTCTTTTTTTCTTTTTCCTTCACCCCAATAGTACAAAATACTGAGTTTTGATTTCTGTAGTTTAGAGGAAGAAGGGGCTGTAGAAGAGGAAACTATATTTGCTGAGCGTGTGTTTACTCTTACTATGTCATGTAAGATTAAAGTCCATCTCTAATTCCATCAGCAAGGAACATTTAGGAGGTGTTTTTTCACAGCTTACATATGCATTTGATTGCAATTTACTTTGAAAGTCAGTTTAATTTCTTGGTTGTTTGAATATTCATATGAAATCTGCTTGCTTTTTTTTTTTTCTTGTTAGAGAAATCTATGTATAAGTTAAGCTGGAATTGGTAGATCAATGGCATTATTTTGACAGCGTAATGACAGTCTGTCCAAACTGAAATTTCAGAGAGATGTACATGGTTAAATGCTAAGATATGGGTAGTATTACCTACTTTTTGCAAACAGTCTTAAACATTTATTATTCTGAAAATGAGTCTAATACAAGCAAGCTCGGGAGGAGAAATAGAATGTTTAAGAACAGTGTGTGTACACAGTCTTTTTGGTCTTATGAGTTTTATATTATTTCTATGGATATTTATGGAACTAGTCTATCCCAAAGTACTGTAGTGTAAGTAATTGGGAATTTTAACCTAAGTGGGCTTGACTGTCTTCAAATCAGTCTAAAGCAGTGTAAACCAACAGGCAATGTTTCATTTTGGGAAGTCCGTGCAGAAATATAACTACAAGTTTTGGGTGTAGAACCTATTAAGCTAACTACAATATCCCAGCTCTAGATGTCACTGTAGACATTGTTTTGAAAGGAAGTAGACTAAGTGACCAATTTCGAAATTACCTGAGTGGATGAAAGTGAATTACTAAAGATCTGTAAGGTTGATATCATCTTACTATATTTTTTCCCTGCTTAAACTTTCTGTGAATGTTATTTTGAACTGCAAAATGTTTGATCGTTATTTGATACACAGGAAAATTTGCACCTTATAGTCTCTTGTAAGAATTAAGCATCTTTTAGCCACTTTTGCACTCCCCACTGATTAGGAAGACTTAGTCAGGAATTATTCACTTTGCTATAGTCTGGTACCGGAAATTTCACCTGACTTCTGTAAGTGACAAGATCTGTCAAAGCTTCTAGAGCGCAACTGCAGCCTGTGATGAACGTCCATATGCCCCAGAGTCACCTGTGATGACAGAATCAAAACATGAAAACTTTCACAAGAGTGCCTGTAGTTGTCATAATTTCCTTCAGTGCTCTGTGAGACTGGACATTTCTTGAGCCTCTGTATATGATTTAACCCCCTTCAACATTGCTTAAAGGCTTTATATTCAGTGACAATTGTAGCTTTGCTTCACTTTCAATTAGTGTGATCGTGCATTCATTCATTCACTGCTTGGAAGTTGGATCATGTGATAAGGAAAGTAGAAAATGTTAATGCAGAAAGACAGCTATACCTCAGAAGTGTGAATGTTGAGAACTTTTTCCCTTACCACAAGATTTATTCTTTTTTGCTGACCTAGTGATACAGGACTCAGCCATCCTTTTCATTCTTTTAGAACCTTGCTGCATCAGAAATACCCGAAAGATGGCTACTGAAAGTAGCAACATTGAAACGGGGTCTTTTCCAATATTGCATGTTATTGCACAGTAGTTTGTATGCAGTTATGTAAGAGAACAAAAAAGGGGAAATGGGAGTAATGTGGGTCTGAAATGAGATGCTTGTCTTTTTCCGTAAAACATGTATGTCACTGGAGTCAGCCATTTTCTTGTGAACTGTCAGTATCACACAATAATGAAAGTACTTTGTTAATGTGGTCATTAAAGAGTGATGAATGGGAAAGGGGGACCTATAAGCAGGACCAGGAAGTAGGAGGAAAATGGCTTCTTTCTGTCTTTCTTCCAAATCTCCACTTTACTGTATTCTGTCCTGCAAAATAGTTTTTTCTCTTACTTTACCTTCAGGAAAAAGAAAGTAACAAATTGGATTAATGCTGCTGTAAAGTGGTTATTCTCTTTACATAAATACAACTGAAGATAGTTCCCTTGTATATGACAACACATTTATTACAGGCAATTATGCATACCTCAAGATTTAAACTGAAAACAAGTAACTGAAATGTGCTGTATAGCAGTACTCTTTCTTCAAGAATGAGAAAAATTAATAGTAGGCCTCTCCAACTTTTAACTGCAAAGGATACCATTGATCGTTGAACTTCCTTAAGTTCTGTGCTATAGAATTATTTTAATAATTTTGATTTTAAAAGCTGAAAGTGATGGGTTTGTTCTAAGTAGGTGAACTTGAGTATTTCTAGTCCCTATGGCAGTTAATGTGGTGTGGAATACCTAAAGCAGCATTGTGCATTTAGCGCACTTACATTTGGTCAGCATTCAATATTCTGAGCTGTTATATTCTCAGCATGTGGGAGAAGTTGCTTTATCTTGTCATGACAGTTTTATTGAGTTACCTGTTGGTAAGAGAACAGACTATCATTGATCTCAGTAAAAGGCTTCTGTGCTAGTTACTGAAAGTGGAATGTGATTCAGCTTAAGAAGTCGACTGTTTAAGTATTGTATAAGTCCTGAAGCGGAGCCGTATTCTATAAAATGTGCATTTCCATAATGTTTATTGCTGAATTTTTTCACTTATTCGTTTTTGCAGTAACTTCAAAAGAATGGTTTTTTTTATCGATAAAACAACAAAAGGTTTTAAAATGTTCAGTTAGCCTATATTATGGTTCTAATGTTGCATTTTATATAGTTGCAGAAATATTATTATAATAATACCTTTTAATATAACTGATAAAAGAGTAATTTAATCACATCAATAGCTTTAGGTGCTGGGGTTTTATCCTTAGTTCACTCTAAATACTCAACTTTGTTCTGTGATTTCCACATACTTTGAGTGCTTGAATATGTTTCTGTGATCAGTAAGATAATGGTTGTGTATCTGGAGTCAGGACAAGCTGTAGATATCCAAAATTTTGATTATAGGTTTATCTCCGTAGGTATGAAAGCTTGTTTCCAACATGTCATCATCTAAATAGATAAAACTGCTAAAGGAAAAAAAACCACAGATTCTGCCTTCTCTTCTTTTAAGATTCAGTCCAATATTTCTGTGACTGGAAGTAAAATCACTGTCCAGAGTAGGACTAAAGTTATGCCCTGTGTTGGGTGTCATATACAAATCTTAGTTTGCCCAGGTGACTTGGGACTTGATCTGTGAACAGAAATGCATGCTGATTTATGTGCTATTCAGAACTTGATTAACCATATGAATTTTGATAGCACACTCAGTTACCTCTTTTGCTGTTCATTGCCTAAACTACTTGTAGTTATATACTTCAGACTTTGTCAGTAGAGTTCTAGACTCTTACACTTCTACTATTAGGTATATCTATAAAATGATTTTGCGTGTGTTTATGAAAGTATATATTCAACTATATAAAAAATTTAAAAAACAAAACAAAACCCAAACAAACAGAAGAGAAGCTGTTCTTTAAGACCATCTTTTCTTTCCAATCCTTGAATATACAAAACAAGAAATCTGTTGCATGTTACTTTCCTTCAACTTTCCTTCAACTCTTTTCATTTTGGCTTTTATGCATTCAGTAATAATTGGTGCTTTTTTTTGTATTTTCTAGAAGTTATTAGATCCTTGAAATCAGTAGTGACTGCTTAGGGAGGATTTTGTTACGTATTAAATTGTTAAAAGGCTATTAAGGCTGCAGAGTCAATAGGAGAGGTAGAATTAAGGTGTCCTATCTGGCAGTGTTTTTCTGAGGAACAGTTCCTCATTCAATGCAGAAGTTACGAGGCTCCAAGAATAAAGGTTTCAGTATTTTTTCCTAAATGTTTCTTCAGGCAATACCTTTTTCCCCCAATTCATGTCCATCCTCACATGCATGCTTCCTATCTCAGAGTCCCTGTTTCTGTTTTAGTCCTGCCCTTTTCCTAATGTACTGTTAGCTGGCTGCTGAGTGTTGAGAGACATTTTTGCTGAGAACTTGTATTTATGCTGCTTGGCCTACTTAGAGCTCAACATCTACATGCTCTCTGACCAGGTAGTTTATATATTCAAGTCATTTGTGCAGACCGCCAGAAAACATATACATTCTGATCGATGAGATGCACGGCTGCTGATATAAACCCAGTCACCTAAGCAGCACTGTGTTGTCTGGAGGACTTAAACTGCTTGATTCAGTCCTACTGCAGGTACTGGGCCATTGGTTGTGACGCACAGGCAAACACCCACCCACACAAGCCAGCTTCCCATGCTCAAGGACGGTGTTCACAGAGCAACTTTTCTACAGTGCCTTGCAGAATTAGACCCCGAAGCCACCCACTTTGGGTTTCTCTGCAAGTCATACACTAAACATGACACTGGAATCCTGTGAAAGAAGCAATCATTGAGTTCTACTATCACAGATAACATTGTGTTAAATAAAATACTACATTCCTATGATTTTCTGTCTTGTGGAGACATGCCTTCTAGAGCAACATATGTTAATCCACCTTAAGTGGAGTAAGTATATAGCACTTTGGAAGAGTTTGGTATCTTGAGTACACAAAGGCTGCACATCAATAAACAAGCCACTGCCTCAGCTGTTGAACATGATTGCTTTAGATAAGACTACAGGACAAATGATTCCTTACAGAGCATATAAAAACCCCATTCTTCTCAAACACTACGTATTATCTTAGGGCCACCAGAGTTTCTTTTTATCTATGAAGGAAACTTCACCCCTGCAGGTTATCCATCACCATCAAAACTTCCTCTTCGGAGTTACTCTTGTTGCAGATATAAATTCAGTAACACTGTGACCATGATAGGAAAGGTCAGAGCTAGGTGATAAAATAATCAAATCTTAAATCTGAGGTTTCTGCTATTTTAGTACTGTAGTATAACTTTTTCTCTGAAGCCTAAATTTAAAAAGTGAATGATTTCTTAACACAATTTTTTACTCCTAAACAGTTACTGTAGCAAAACACTAATGTGATGAACATAGCTAAAGTAAATAATGGCATTTTTCAGTAACTTTGGAATAAGATATCATCAAGAACTTTTCTTTATGCACTAAGGAGTTTTAGCATCTCATGATGCATTCCTCATTAATTTAAAAAAAAAGAGAAAGGAATCAGCCTTCTAACCAAATATACCTGGGAAAACAAAACGCATTTGATCTTGTATGTGTTTTGTAGCTCTCTGCCTGTTTCCTTAAGCCTTTGATACATGGTTCAGTCATTCCAGGTAAAACATCTATTCAACTTGTTTTATAAAGGAAACCCATGTCCAGAACCTGGGACTCTTACTGATGAGAAGAGAGATCTGGGTTCTCAACATCAGCCTGATTTTTGCCTTCTTCCTTGATTATTTAGGTAGAAAACACTGTTCATAGGTCAAACATAAAATGTCTTTTACATTGCATTCACTGTATAAATTGGTTGGATGCATTTGGATATACACATTGGATTTATTATGGCTAAGGTTGATGTAGCAAGCAAAGATGATTTGAAAAAGTATACAAGTAATATGTTATAATTTTATTTAAATATTTAGCATTTCATATCAAAGTCTTCTTATAGGTAATTAAAATAAGTTTGTTGTTTCTTGTATTGTGCTAAAATCCTCCCATATTCCTTCACTTTTTGGGAGTCTCTTCAGTGAAAATATCAGCTTTACATTCACGGTGTTCTGGTGTGGATTTTGAAAACAGGCCATACAGATTTTTCTTAAATGTGTTATCTAGCAGAAGGAATATGATTGGATCTAAACTACTCTTCGCAGCAGCAAGACAAGTAAGGAAATTTTTAATTTCCACTAGATAGCTTAACCTTGGGCAGTCATTTGTAAGCAGTACATAAAAAATTGGCCTAAAAATATGATATGGAAGAAAGCAGACAGTTAATATCATCTGGATGACAAGAATGTTTCTTCTCACTGTACTGTAAATGAGATGTTTTTCTCCAATACAGGTGGTTTTTTGTATTCTACTCAGATGTTGGTTAAGACAATAGTATGACAACAAAACCGTCATAAAAGATACAAAAAAACATCCAGTGGCAACAGAAGCTGCAATCCTTGCAGTTAATTCACCAACTTCTACTCCTTCGTTGTAGCATTTGCGATCGTCATCCCGAGCTCTTGCCTGGGCATTATATACTATAGCTATTATTGTTATGCACAGCACAATAAGCCATATAATGATGCATAAATATTTAGCAAATTTTGGCTGACGAAACCTTTTAAGTACGTATCTGTAAAAGTTTTCATTAACTGCTTGAGAGTATTGTGTGTCACTGTTTTTCTTCAGTGTTGCATACTGACTTAGAGCAGTTGAACATAAAATTGTAATCGTAACGTACATACTGACGTGCATAATGAGAGTCCCAAGGTGGTTTGCTATTCTGCATTCTACAGAGTCATAACTCCATTGGTGCCCTCTTGCAAAATAGGCAGCCAGAAAAGGCATCGTGCTACATACAAGTAAATTTGCAGTGACAAGGTTTCCCAGGTAAATGTATTGTGTTCTTTTTGTGGGTGCTTGCTTTGAAAATATCCAGGCGGCAAGAATATTTCCGAAACTTCCTGCAGGAAATAGCAAAGAGTAGATGACTGGTAGAGCTACAGAAGTAGCTAACGATGGCTGAAGAACACATGTTGAATTTGTCATTTATGCCGATATTTCTTGAATGAATGGTCAGAGCTGAAACACAATTAAAATAATTATTCTTCGGTAGTGTACATCTAGCATCTCTTTTTTTTTTTTCCTTTGCTCTTATTTTAACTGTTCCATTTTCTTCCCTAGTTTTCAGTATTACTCAGTGCTTTGTGTCCTCTGGGATTATCATCTTGAGTTTGTATGAGGTTACTGTTTGGGTGTTCTCTTCCACTGAGAATTTGTGAAGAAAGATTGGCTGATGCTAAACCCCAAAGGTGCACAGAACCTAATAACATAAATGAGGAAATAAAAGGTTCAGGCTAGGGTCTGACAATAGCTTGTGTGGTCTTGGTTTATTTCTCAATCTTCTGGAACATCTGTAACCTACTTTGGAAACCACTTCTAGACTATTTTAAGTTCAGTAAGCAAAATAAATGCAAAGTATTACTTTAATTGCAGAAATACAGAGGAGTATCATGTACCTCCATCTAAGTACAAATTAAACTGTGCATGATGCAGGAATCTGGCTGGATGCATTTATTTTGTGCTGATATCTGTATCTAATATTGCTTTGTTCAGAGCTCTAATGTCAGATATGCGTATTGCACATGCTATTCAGTCTGTGTTTCTAAACATATATTGCTGTTTTCAACAAACTTTTCATATGTATTTTTTCAAATTCAGTTTTCAATCTTTGCTAAATTTCCAGACTGAAAATAAGAAATCAAAGCTCTGTACTCTGACTGCATATAAAAACTGGCATTTCATCTTACTAACCTGTAATGAAGAGAAATTTTATTGTTGTATGGATACTGCTTTAGTGAAATGTATCCTCATTAGCTTTTATTCCATATAAAATCATACGGAAAATATTAACAGATTTCCGACTTACAGACTGATAGTAATTTTCCTTTGAAAAGCCATAATTAGAGCAAATGAACTTAGATATCCAAAAGGATTCTGTGTAGCTGTGATAAAAAGCCCAGACACCTAGTTGGTTAGATAGCAAAAAAAAAGTTGTAAACATCATATTTAAAAATTATGCTGTAGGCCATGTTTGACAACTTGCAAATTAAATTAACTTTTATAGCTGTTGCATTTTAATGTACACTAAGTCCCATATGATTTTTTGAACAAATAAGTATTAAATTATTTTATTGCAATGAGTTAAGTTTACAAAGAGATTGCTGAATTCAGTCCATTAGAAGCCTAAAGATCATTTTTGTGTCAATGCCCAAATTTTATCAGGTGAAACAAAGAAGTAGTAGTTTTAAGCTTACCTATGCAAGCTGCAGGCACCTTCCTTTGCAGAGAGGAAATTTTTCTGTCTGATGTCCTTTTTATCTCTACAGCTGCAATGAAAAGTCTGATATTTGAATCTGGAAAGTACAGTTAAGAATAATATCTCTCTGACATAAGTAGGTTTTCAGAATGTACACTTCTCTTTTACAGTGACAAAAAGCAGTGAGGCGTTTAAAGTTCAGACATGATGATGTCTGTGCAAAAAAGACTTTGAAATTAGATCAGGATGCAGCTCCATTAGAGGAATAAAAAGAATTAGATAGTGTAGAAGAGTGGTTAAAACAGTCGTTTGGTCATGTAGGTACGGCACAGAAACACCTTATAGTCCTTTATATAGTGCTTTCCTCTTTTGGGGGGTGGAGGGAATATTACTGTAATTCTCTGAAGGACTGCCCACTTCTCGGAGTGAAGAAAAAAAGAAGTTGCTATTTTATTCATGAAAAACGTGTATTTACAATGACGTTTAACTGTTCTTCAGCTCCAAGAACTATCACAAAGCTGACTCTGTTCCTGGAGCCCACATGCAATAATGTTGCATCCATGTCCACCCTTGTGTGAGTGACCAAATGAACACCTCTCATATGTCTAATCAGGTGATGGATTGTGTGGAATCTGTTTACAGCTGATGCTTTCCTAGGCATCAGTTGGAGAAGACTGACTCTTTGTCCGAGAAATAAAGTATTTTGTACAAATCATTCAGAAGTTTGTACAGGACAATTTCCCTTCTCCACAGGAAAGGTTTTGGTGCCATGGAAGGTGAAATCAAGACTCAATAACTATTGAGTCAATGACTATTAAGCAGGTATTCTTTATTGCACTGCTGGATGCACAGGAGATCACTCCTCCAAATGTGCATGCCAGGCAGAGTTAGTTTAACAACACATATGCACGCTATACATACACGTTCATGTGATTTTTGAGAGCTAATTAACATATTCATTATTTTGTGAGAATTCATTACCGTACGCTACCACCCTCTTGGAGCTCTCTGTTCTTCAGAGATAAGTTCCTTCTGCAAGATTACATTGTGCTGACCTACATGATTGCTACATGCATACATGCCCAAAATAACGTATCATACCCCTGCTGCAGGGTAGGCCCCTGATTGCAGTTAGCCAAGTTAGAAAAAAAAGAACTCACAGTATTTGCTAACACGTGCTTATGCTAAGAAGGGCCTAGTTATGTCAAGCAAACTTTCAAGCCATACTCAGTCTTATTCCTTAATTCAGTTTGATCACAGAAAAGTCAAACTCTTTTTAGCTCTGCAGAGTTTGAGACCTTTGACTTCACTTCTGATACTTCTGTGGTTGTCAGATACGGCTTTTTAACAGATATAAATAAGTTCCTTTATGAGAACAGAGGAGATACCATAAGAAAACTTCTGTAATTTTGGTAAGGTTCTTGTTTTGTTAGTTTTGCTTTACATTCAAATGTAAGTGAGAATCAACCTAAATAATCTACCATCAATTTTATTATTCTATCTCATTGATTTTTTTATTTTTTTTTTTTTACTAAAATGATGGACATGTATGCAAGCATCCTATTTAAAGTACGTAGTTGATCTCATTTAGGGTTTAATTTAAGTGAGGGAAACTCGCTGTACGGTAGTAGTTACTAGTTTGAAATGCTGCAATTAGTTTGTGTGTACTTTGATTTTTTTTCTCCTGTTTGATTTAGTTATACCTTTTTTATTTCCACTTTTGAGTGCACAGTTATATTTTAAATCGTTCTAACAGAGAGTGTTGTATTATTTAAATATTTAATAGTCTCTTAAGTACTCTTAGAAGTCTTTGTTACTGTGGTGTTCCATCCAGGTTTGGACACAAGAATGCAGATCCTGAAAATTGCTAACAGGAGACATGCCAAAAAATGGTGTGAGCAATTCCAGTTAGCAGGGCTTTTTTTCGTTGTTATTATTATTCAGTTGGTTATGAGCTGTAGCCTGTAGTATTTATAATTCAATGACCATAACTCTTGTTGCAGGAAGAGATAATCCTACATCTTTATCTGAATTATTATATGATAATAGATTATTATAGTAAATTACAGTCTACTGGACGTCATTTTGAAAATGATTAGTGAGATAAGTAACAAAGGAATGGGATACAGTTGGTTCTAAGCTGTAGTAAGCACCTCCATTATTCTTTTAGTGGACTATTTCTATTCACCTAACTTATAAAAGGCATATTTTATCTGAAACATATTTGGTGATACTCAAATAATACAAGTGCATCGTATATGCAGCTCACTCTTCAGTTCTTCATAACGACCTTCACATGCCTTCTTCACCTTAGTTATGTATTTCCTGTACTCTTAAACCATGATCACTTTCTAATTTCTACTCCTAGATTTTATATGTCAGTAAGCTGCATATCATAAAATCATAGAATGGTTACAGTGCTTTTTGCCACTGTATGTAGACAACTTATTTTGTGGTCCCAAAGCACAAAACCAAGGTAATTCCCTGTGGTGAAAGGTATTTCAGTTAAGCATTTATAACCCATACCTAGCGCGTTATGCAGTATAATCATAGGAAAGAGCGATCCACTTGCAGGCTGCCTGACCCCTTCCTCTCCCCTGTACCTACTTGAGATGAGAGAAGACAGCCCAGTCAGCCTCAGTTCTCCTTATGCCTGTCACAAACCAAATGGAGAACTGGCCTGTTCCTCCTGTACAACAAACTATATGACATTTTGGCAGCAGTTACCCCCTGTAGGATGTAAGAAGGCAGCAGCTCAGGTAGCTCTGCCTTCTGTAGCAGTCCTGCTCTCTCTGTGCTGTGGAAGGCCAAAGGGATGTGCTCACTCTCTGCATCTTGGGGAATGGAAGGCAGCTGAGGATAGGGCACAGAAAAGTGTTGGACCCTGGTTATGGCTACTGTGGGTACCAAGGACAAATCATACTTAATAAATGTATAGCATGCATGAAACATGCAGCAGCCTTTAACTTGAGATTTAATTTCACATACTCCAAGTTTGATCTACTCTATGGCGTTTAATACCAAGATAAGCCTCTAAGACGCACTGGCTGCATTTTAGTACAATCCATATTTTGTTTTTTAAAAAAAAACACATTTACTAAGTAGCTTGCATAACATGACCTTTGGTGCTTAGTTTTACTGGGTTTTTTTTTTTCCTTCTATATTAAAATTGAAAGCTTTTTTGACTGCATAAACTCTTAAGACAGTTACACTACACGAAAACCACTTTCAGTTGGACACCTTTATCAGAAGAGTTGTTGCAGAACACCATGGTTCCTTTCTGCCTGCTTGTCAGTTTTCTGTGCAGGGATGACCCAATGTGTGCATAGATCTTCTCTTGACTTGATATAATGAGAATTTTAGGTATAATCAGTATATATATTTAACATTGTAAGAAGTGCTTATCAAAGCAAAATCACCTAAGCTCATGTTTAAGTCTACTCTAATTGAGTTGAGCACTATGCTGAATCAGTGAAGATAAAATATTTGGCAGGTTTGAGCTGGGTCTGTGCTTGATGTTCAGTAATGATTTGTTTTGAGCAGTTTTAGAACTGACCTTGTGGTTCAGCAAAGTAGACCCAGAATCTTATGTTGTTTGATGAATTACAAGTGCATGTGATATAACTCAGTGGCATCATTAGGGATAGAGACATGAGAATATATTGCATTCATGGCTTCAATTCTCTGGTTGTCATAAAACATGCAAAGTTAAGCGTTTCACAGGCTCCGGGTGGTTGTTTTACATAGACAAAACACAAGCCAAACAATGTCTTTTAGGCAAGAAAACTTAGTTTAAGATTGACAGTACTAAGAAGATAATCTTCCAATATTTTTATGCTTCAGGTCTTTAATGCTAAATACTGTATATTTTTTCTCCAGTGATGTTGTTCTTCAGCTCCCAGAGGTCTGTCTAACTGTATTTGCTTTTAAAAAAGCACTGGCTGTGTATTTATCATTATGATTTTTACTTCTAACTTCAGAAATTAGTGTTTAATGTGAAAACTTTGTTGACCATAACAGTCAAATAGGAAGCTTTCTCTCTGTGTTTCTGCACCATACTATGCAGACTTAAGGGAATTTACCATTAAAGGACTCACCATTTACAGACAAAAGAAAGATTGTGGCATGTTTTAAATTACTGATTCAGCTTGTTAAAACATGGGTTTATAAATAGACTCTAGCTTTTTTTTATCCTCATTTTGTTTCTCATTTTGCAGTGCTGTGATGCACAATTAGCCGTTTCTCTGCCATTCATGTGCTTGTTTCTACATTTCCCACTCTGAGTGGTTTGAATGTTAAAGCTTTTTCTAGCTTTATCCCTTTCTCCCAGTTACTCTCGCTGTCATGATGTCTGTGAACAAATTCTGTGCAAGGATTTTTCCTACCTGTTCACTCATGAGCAGTGAATGGTGGTAGCTTTGTAGGACCTTCTCCATTCTCTTGGATTCCACAGAGCCCTCTGTACTTGCAATTATATATAAAGGATGGAAAAAAGGTTGCAGAAGGTTCCCAGTCCTACAAAAAATACACTGAAATTATATTTTAGATCGGTGGAACATTGTCAATGGGTTCTTTTTCTCTGTACGCTTTATTTGTTTTATGTAGCACAACTCCCTCCCCTCCACCCTGATCCTGTGCTTTCAGAGAGCATCAAACTAAAGCCCCCATATGTGAATTTTCCTGTTCCAGGAATAATGTGACTCTCACTTTGTTATCAGTGATGTAAGTCACACTCCTCTTTTATGATTTCATTGCCTGATACTGTGAGGGAAATTGTTCAATTAAATTTTTCTGTTGTGTTATCAGTGCCATTTATATTCATCTGCCCTCATGAAAAATACCAATTTGCAGGTTAAAATCATAATTAGAGTTAATTTCAGTGTGAAAATGAAAGTTGATGTTGTGGTTTAACCCTGGTAGGCAGGTAAGCCCCGCAGAGCCGAATGCTCACTCCCCCCTAAGTGGGGATGGGGAGGAGAATCGGAAGGGTAAAAGTGCAAAAACTTGTTTATGGTTTCTGTCTCTTCCCCCTCCTGTACTTGTGGCTGCTCTGCTGCAGAACAGGCTGCTGCTTCTGATGCTCCCTGCTGCTCCCTCCAACATGCTCTGGTCACATCTGTTGTTATTGTGAGCTCTTTGAGCCCCACATTGGGTGCCAAAAAGTGGTATTGTGGTTTAATCCTAGCAGGCAGCTAAACCCCACACAGCCACTCACTTACTCCCGCTCCAGTGGGCTGAGGGGAGAACTGGTACGGTAAAAGTGAGAAAATTCATGGTTTGAGATAAGAAAATGAAGTGGGGGGAGGGGAAGAAAAACAAACCCAAGGAAAGCAAGTGATGCAAAAACTCCCCAGTTGCTCACCGTCAGCTGACTGATGCCCTGCTGGTTCCTGAGAAATGGCAGCCATGCCAAAATTCGTTCCTGGCTTTCATTGCTGAGCACAAGGTCCTATGGTATAGGTTATCTCTTTGGTCAGTTGGGGTCAGCTGTCTCAGCTGTGTCCCCTCCCAACTTGTGCATCCCCAGCCTACTCCTCAGTGGGGTGGTGTGAGGAGCAGAAGAGGCCTCGATGCTATGCAAGGGCTGTTGCATGGTAACTAAAATATCCCTGTTACCAGCACTGCTTTCATCACAAACCCAAAACAGAGAGCCATGTAAGCTACTGTGAAGACATTTAGCTCTATCCCAGTACAGCTGTATACTCAAACTAGGTACACTTTAATGCATTTGTGATTCAAGTTATAAAAAACTGGCAAACAGTTCTGTTTCTTGGCTTATAAAAGATAAGCTAAGTTCATTTTAAAGAACATATATATGACCATGTTGCTATTCATGTATGTGAAGTCTAAAAGGTATAGAAGTAACTATCCAGCATGTATAGTTTATATGCATTTTGTAACTAGTATGTATTCTAATAAAGTGTATGTGCTCCTCTTTACATAGTACAAAAGCAGTGATATATTGGTGCACCAAATGAAATTTGAGGATGCATTGTAGATTTTAATAAAGAAGGAAAATGAGGGTCATGCAAGTTATGTGGAGATGTGCACTGAGTTAGCCTCTACTTACAGAAAGAACAATAAATAGAATGATTTTCGTATTGAAATTCAGCTGAAGACTCAACTAACTGCTATAGTTGGCCCTTAGGAAGCACTGCTAACATGAGAAGTAAGAGACACTATTAAAGTGGCTAATTATATGGTCATTTGACATGTCACAGTGTAGCTTTCAGCCCATCTCCCAAGACACTTCCAAGCTGTTTGCTCCTCAGGAATACTGGTTTGCAGAGCCTGGCATTTTTCCCTCAAATGTGCGGAAGTTGATTGCAGGAAAAAAGTATGTAAGGACTAAATACATGTTTTTAAATAATAGAGTTACCTGCACTCGGTTTTTGGTCAGTAGTAATTGTTTCCTACATGACAGTGCTGTCTAGTTTCAGATCCCTTTCTGAACCAGTTGATATATCTGACTTTTAACATCTTGAAGCACTAACTTACATAGTTGTGAAAATGCATAAGTATTTTCACTTCTCTGGTTGCTTTTTGGGCTTATTTTTTTGATCTAACTGCTGCTCCCTTAATGTCACATTTTGACAAAGGTCTTATAGTCATACCTGTTCCCCTCTTCTGTGCCATACTTGCTGTTATAACAGCAAGTTACAGCAAGCTTGGACTTGCTTTCAGATTTTCATTTCAGAGCTGAAGAGTTGATTTATATAATGTAATTTGTATAAAATCTGTATCATCTGAATTATACAATAGACCAAGGATGACATCTCGGGGGGGGTTTAGGTTTGACTACTCTGAATAATTGTGTGTTGTTTAAAAAATTTGTCATCTTACTCTTAGTCCTTCCAGATTGTTAATCAAGTTCATAAATGTATCTTTTTGCAGATTCTTGGGGAATATAATGAAGAAAAAAGACTGTATTTTTAAGCTAGCTTTCTGATTTTTAACCAGTTCTAAACCAAGAATTAACATCTAACATCCTAGGGTTTCTTAGAGCCTTTCTGAGAGCAGTAAGTGACCTTGCTGAAGCCGAAGCACACTGTATCACCTTTATCCCAGTGCTTCTCAGCTCTTCCAGAGAACTCCTTTGTTATTAATATTCTGGTACATGGCTTCCCTCAAACAATATTATTCCTTTTTCCCTACAGTACTTTATACACCCAAGCTTGCCTAATTTTGTCTTTATAGGTGCTATGGATTTGCCTAATACGAACATTAGACTGTAGCTCCTGAAATCTCTTTAAAAGATTTAATTTAGGTCATATTTGCTGCTTGTGTACAGAGGCTGTTTTAAGCCATAGATTATCCGATACTGAAATGCTTTTGGAACATTTTAGTGTATAACATGTAGTCCTGGGAAAGTGTTACTCTTTGATATTTCTTAAAAAAAACGTTTTTTTCTGAAACTGATATTGTCTGCTGATATTGTGCATGGCTTCCTTGGTACTCCTCTGTAAAGAATGGCTGTCATGTATAACACATCTGATGAATGCAAATATGTATGGGTGTTGAAGAGGGTATGGACCAGATTTCACATTAAAATTATTAAAAACAAAAAGCCCATGTAATGCTATTCACACAATGACCAGAATATTGAACTTGATTTACAAGACTGTTTTCCTGTTGTTCTTTTATGTATTTAGTTGCTTACAGAATAATGTTACAGTAACCAAGTAAACATTACAAAATTTACCAAAAGTATGCCCAGAATGCTAAGGTACTCTGGTTTTTGTCATGTGGAAAAGCCTTTGGCCTTAAAAGTCATAGAATCATAGAATGGTTAGAGTTGGAAGGGACCTTAAAGATCATCAAGTTCCAACCCCCCCTGCCATGGGCAGGGACACCTCTCCCTAGAGCAGGTTGCTCAAAGCCCCATCCAGCCTGGCCTT
>VXBW01006294.1:0-48608 GCA_013400375.1 Thinocorus orbignyianus | reverse complement strand
AAAAAAAAAAAAAAAAAAAAAAAAAACAAAAAAAAAGTAAATGCCCCAAAGTATTGCTGTAGCTGACTAGAGCAACTTGCAGCTGGATGTCATGATACAGTGGAAGTCTAGGCTAATTGGTTCCCTGTTTTTCTTCACATGAACAGATGCACTCATGCAGATAACTCTTTATATAATCACCTATTTGTTACTGCCTTATATTTTAAAAATAAATTAGGTTTTGCTGCAAATTTTAGAAATATTTTTTTTTGCTATATCTAGAAGTACCAATATTTTTTTTTAAGTTCTGATGTTAGGATTAGACTTTCTGACACAGAAAATTTTTTAATTAAGTAGGCACAGCTAATTGAAGTATTCTTGGTGTTGATATACATAGAAATACATCAAAACAATTCTAAACTAGTCAGTATTAATTTTAAATGAGTAACCAGGATCTCTTGCATGAAAGTCACTAGTTTCCAATTAGAAAAACAATTTTCAATTAATATTTATTTGGCCATGTAACCTGTTATAAGTAACACTATGAGTTAGTACTATTACAGTATCTTGTTTTTAATAATTTATATTTGCATGCAAATGCACGTATTTTTTCCTTGACTGTTCAGAAATCATTATTATGCAAAGAAACTATTGGGAACTACATTAATGTGGTAAATTGTTTTCGTATCTTCCTTGTTCTCATTGGTTTTCTTCATTTTATGTCAAAGTTTTTAATTTTGCTAATCTTATTTTTGACCGGAAAAGTACAATATGGAAGATAAAAGGGCTTTGACCAAAGAAGAAAAACACACAAAAAAAGTGTGTGGTTAGGAGAGTAGAATCATGATTAGCTTCTTAGAGAGATGCTTAGACTGATTAGTAATGATACAGCTTTTGTCCTTGATTTGTATGCCATAGCAATAAAAAATTCCATAAATAAGTTTATTTAGATTTCTTTTTTTTAAACAGGATAACATTTCTTCCTGTAATCTCAGAAATTGCTGTTGGTACACAGAACTTAGTGCTAACAACATTGAGAAGGAAAAAAGCAGTAACAGAATTTGCATTTAATCTGTATTCTAAGTTAGCAATTTTAAAAGTATTTCTGGGTTAATATTTGGTATTTCATGTTGTCAGGGCAAGAAGCAATTGTAAAAGTTTCAAAAAAATGATGCTTTCAAATATACCTGGAAACCTACCTACTACTATAATTTCTTGTTTATGTTGCTTTTCTATGAAAATGCTTGACATCATGACTTGCATAAGTAGTGACCACCTCTTGGAAAGTGAGAGAGAAAAGTTTATTACACTGCAGATACTAGAAACTTAACTTTTAGCTATCATAAGCATTGTCATCTGTAAGCAAGGAAGCATGTTTAAATATAGGTATATTTGATTAAGATAGGCTTTGAAGGTCAGTAGTACCTTTGCAGTTACGAGAAATTTTAATAAAATTTGGTTTGTTATTGCTTAAATATAAAGGAAGTCACTTACCATTTATATGCTAGGAGCTTCTGCTGATTTTCAGAAACCGCTGGTGAAGACAGGGAAGAGTAACACGCAAGTCCTCTTGTTAGAAAGCTAAAGACCAGATTCTCTATGGAAGTGATGAGAAGCAGCTGACACAGTACAATTATAACAAGAGGAAGTTTAACTAGTGTTGCAACTCGTTTTTTCAAAGATATTTTTAACTAGCAAAATGTGTATTGAAAAGATCAAATTTGCTTTTAATTTGGGCCTTTCTGGGAGAGGTTCTATAATAGGTTTTTTTCTGAGCTTCAGTCCAAATTGGAGGTTTGAATTTTTTTCTCAGAAACTTTGTTTCTGGTGAGCAGCGTTGTGGCTTCCTTTTCAGATGACAATTACGTTGGTACAGCCTGTCTTCTTTTTAATACTGTCACGGAAATAGTATCACTTTTTCAAATGTAGGTTAGAGAGAAACCAGCACCACAGTGAAAGGGTACATTTTGCTTATGTAGGTGTAGCTGTCCCATCTACCTTCCTTCTTGCCTGGGGTATAGAAACTTGAGGTTGATCTTTTTCACTCGATACGACAGCAATGAGAGAATGTGAAAGTGCCCGAAGCGTGCATCTTAACTTCAGTAAGGCAGAAGTGAAATACAATTTGCAGAGATAATACCACCTAGTAATGCTATTTTAAATAGGGTGCAAGGGATTGAAAATTACATTCATAAATTCCAAATTTAAAATGGATTCTAGAAGTCCTGATATAAGGTAACCTAAATGTAACAATCATCTCAAGAACATCGTCTTGGCTTACTATTCTCCTTAGCATTTGAAATGAGAATTTCAATGGTAACTTTCTTTAATATATCATCTGTTTAAGTATCAAGCTTATATGGGATTCTACAGATTTCAGTTAGAATTGTAAAGAGGCTATGCATTCTTACATGAAGATGCTTGTTGTCATACAGTTAAGACTTTTTAAAAGGAGACATAGGTGGTTACAGATTATGGCTTTACAGGTAGTCAAATTGATTTTGAGTTCCTAGTTTTGTAATTTAAGCATTAATGTGTTTTCAAGAAGCAGTATACAAACTTGACATTGTTCCTATGGTTGACTGCCAAAGGGGGCTTTGAGTAAATGGAGTTGTTCTATGTTAAATGCAGTAGTTCGGCTATGTGTATTAAATACTAATTGTACTCTAATAGATTTTGTCTGTATGCTGCTTCTCCTACACTGGTCAGTATCCATACAAATTGCTGTGTGATGTTATTCCTTTTTTTTATGTTACATTTCACTCCTGTTAGTGGAAAAACTGTAGATAAACAAAAGGAATGGATGACTGTGCTTGGAATCCAGTTTAGAAACCTACACAATTTTACCCCTCACTGGAATATTTATTGGAAACATCACAGGGATATTCCTTTTCTGCAGTTGGAAATTGATCAGTGAATTCTGTGATTAAGGCTCAAAATAGTGTTTTATGTTCTCTGTGTGAAGGATAAGATCCACAAAGTGTATCATAGGGACGGTGTTTCTGCTGGATAATTGAAACAGTGTAAAGCTTAAGGGCAAAAGGTAAAAAGAAAAAGTAATACCAGCTAAGAAATTATAGGTGTTAATTTTTCTCTTAATTCTTTTATTATTTCACTTTGTGATCCTTGCAAGTTCTGGTAAGTCCTAAAAGGATTTTGCTATGCCTGAGACAGTTGAAAGGGAAACCAGTGAAGAAAGAAAGAAATTCTTCCAGAAAAACTGAAAAATTCTATCTTTTGTTTGCAGATTTAGGAAAACAAGTTCTAAGATGGAAATAATATAATATTTTTTCTGCATTTTTGTCTTTTCAGCCACACTGTGTTCTGCTTGCCTCAAAAGAGAATTCAGCCCCAGTAAAGCTTGGTGGCTTTGGGGTAGCAATTCAGTTAGGAGAGTCTGGGCTAGTTGCTGGAGGTAAGAAGTTTTCCTTCAAAGTTATATAATATTACACACATTGTGCTACAGACTCCTGTTCTTCTGCTGCAGCCTGATCTGCAAAACAAGATCACAAAAATATCTTTTACTAAAGACTTAGTTAACATTATAAATGTACACAGTTAATCTAAATTGATAATAGAATGTAACATTGCTGTGTGCACATATATGAGAAGTAAATCCCTCTAAATGTTACTCAACAAGAGCTTACACTGCTTTGAACAAAATAAAATTGGAAAAAAACCAAAGAATTTTCCATTTTAATACAGCTTTGGCACAATTCTTCCATGCTTGGCAAAGCAAATCAAATAAAAATGCTATCAGGATTGAAATGCATGTCAAAGGAATTGCATAAAGACTTACTACAACATCATCAATGTTTGCCTATGTTTTTTAGGCAGTATCTGTCGGAATGCTACGCTTTAATAGCAAAATCTTAATAGTTTTCACATGTGACTCTTTTCTGTGTTTTAATATTTCATTGTAATTATTGCATAAGACATCAATATCTTGGTACATGTGTATATTTTTTGACTAAGTGTGTTTTGTTTTCTGTGGATTTTATTTCCTCTAGCTGCCTTCCATATTGTTCCAGACAATAGGGTTATGCTTTAATCAGCCTGCACAGATGAAGACCCAATCGATTTTCTGATGCTTTCATTGCCAGAGTAGGAGACCACCACAAAAGATTTTGATAGTTTTACATGGTTTTTTTTTCTTCAAAACTAGTAATTTTCTTTCTGTACCATGCTACTTCAAAAACTCGGATTTCTTAGTCTAACTACTTAAAGCTCTGCATCAATGTGGCTTTTATATGCTCTTTAAAATAAAAAGCAAACCCAATATAAGCATACCAACAGCTTCCATTCTCTTTCCAGATATGACTAACACCGTGGAAACATCCTGGTGTCTTACTACCTAGAGACTATAGATACATCATTTCAAAGGAAATGCCCTTTCAGTTAAGCTACTGTTGTTTCCTTAATGAAAAGGTCACTCCTTCCTTCACTTTTCCTCTTTCTCAAATTTTCTGTACCTCAGCCACTTTTGTTTTTTAGTGATAGTTCCTACACTTTTGTTTAGAATTCTTTCATTTTTCTTCTTTATATTCTCACTGAGCAAGTTTATCCATTTGTTGTTTTTCAGCTACTCTTCTGGAGGTAGTCAGATACAGTGTATGATACAGCATACTTTCTTTTAGACTACTAGCTGTCTCACAAGAAACCGCAAGTTCAACTTGGAAAAAAAATCCTGCATTTTTCCCAAAATTTGCCATGTCCTTCCTTTCCTATGACCATTCACTGTTCTTTGATCCCCCTCATCTGCTCAACCTCCATGCAGTTATCAGTACTGCTCTAGTCTCCCCTTTTCTACAACTTTTCTTCCCTTTTCCCTTTTCCTTTCTGGTTCTGTTTGCAGTACTTGTAGAAGCTCCTTTCTTAAACTTCATCAGTGTAGTATTTCTCTGTATCTGTATTCTTTGCCTCATCCATCTCAGCTTCTGCCATATCAGTCTGCTTTGATTTTTTTTTTCATGCTCTCAATTGTCATTTCCAATTTAAACCTTTTTGATAGCAGTTGTTACTTTTAGCTTCAAATTCATCTCACTTTCGTGCATACCCAGAGTAATTCCACTTTATTTATATACCATGGAGGATCTCAGTTCTACCGTTTGTTTCAAACTTTTCCTTAACAGACTCCTTTTCTTTTTCTTCTCGTCTTCCATTCCAGTCTTTATAGCATAAACCACATCTGTTCTATGGCGATTATTCTTCTTCCAGACTTGTACCTGAAGACATGTTACTAGACAGCCCTCTACACTGCACTAGCAGAATTTCATTTCTTCAACTTTACAGTGTTACCCCATATGTATTCTATGAAAGCTGATAATACTGTCTGTTTTAACTGGGCTATAACCTTCTTGTAAAAAATTATTTGCATATAAGTTTAAAAAAGTTATCCATATGCTCTATGGATAGGTTTTGTTTTGTAATGATAATGAATTACAGACACTTATTTCCCAGTTTTATCATAAATTAAATAGAAACCCTTTTTACAGTGAGCAGTATAAAAAACATCCTATTCAGTTTAACATTCCTTTTCTAAGGTCTAGTGAAAAACATTGGTTCAGCTTAACATAGTCAATTATTTTGCTTTCAGCATTGCAATTCCTCTATTTGGTAATTAATGTATCAAAAAATAAATTCTCTATTAAATAGAAGCTATTCTTGCATTAAGGTTCTCTTAATGACCCTGAAAGCCCCTGTGCGTCCAACCATTTCAGTGCTCAGTACACCTTAAAATTTTTACAATACTGGAAACATACTGCCTTGCATTTACAGCAAGTGCAATATTTATTAGTCTTTCTATAAGTAATGTATATTACCACAGTACACTAACAGAGTATACTCATTACTACTGTAAATCCCTGTGTAGATGGCTATGGTATTCAAGAGCAGAATTCTTTTATTCTTTCTTATTTTATGTTACTTGGGGTAGTTTATCTTTTAAACCAGAAAAGTATAGGTTTCCTTTATAAAAAGCATGTCATTGTTGGAAGTAAGGTAACTGTAGTAAAGTTTGACTGATAGGGCTCTTCCCTTAATCTTGCATAATATCCCAACCATTATTCAAAAGCTTGTCAAGGTCTATGATAGTCACTCTCCTTTGTGGTAGTATTTTTCTCCTAAAATAGCTGTTGCTCTGTCTAAAACATTCAGGAGGTACCAATGTTCTAAGATTTTTTTCTTGCTTTCATGCATTTGTGTCATTTTACTTACCCTTTTACACTGACATGCTAGTGCCTGACAAAGCCAGATTTTGTGTAGCCGAGGAGAACACAAATAGAGGGGAATTTTCTCCCTCGATGTCTTCTAAGCCTGCTGTCTAGGGCACAGCTATTGCTTTGCTTTGGGCTAAATAATTTTTTTAACTTAATAGAAGACATCTTTTTTCCAGTGCATTTAAGTTGTTTTGAGGCAGAAGGGAATATTTGTCATAAGGTTAAACTATGTCCCAGGTATAGAAAGTAGACCAGTTCCAATCTTTGATATATAAGTCGAAAGATAGACTTTTATAACTACAGTGTTCTGTCGAACAGGTACAGGGTTACTTAACAGAAGTGTAAGGGAGCTCATGATAACAAGCTATGTCATCATACTAGATGTCATTAGTGAAAATGTCTGTGGAATAGAGTTTAGGATTATGACTATATTTTATCAGTTTACAACCCAGTGGAGTTTATTTCTGTGAGATTTTAATTATTATTAAATATCTACATTTTTTAAAAAATGATAACCATAACTCATTTTTCATAAGACCAGAAGGCAAAATATAAAGAAATACTTTTTGTTCCAGTATTTTGTTCCTCTTATGTTTGCCCATAAGCTGAAATGCAATGAAAAAGAAGCATGTACATCTGAGTTACAGGAAATTGTTTTCATTAGCTGCCAATCTCTGAAGGTCTCTTCTTGCAGTTCTTGCAATCAAGTGGAAAATTTGGCTGAGTGTATTCGTTGAAAGAATTGAAGTAGGTACTTTATGAGGAAATTCTGGCAGTATACACAGTAGTTACAAACCATCATATATTATAAATAAACTCTTTTATGGAGCAGGATGTAGATGGGAAGCAGTCCATATTTGCATGGTTATGATCCAGCTGCCATAGTAGAACTTCAAGGAAGTCAGTGATGCAATAAGAGTAGTCTCACGTCATGATCTCTGTCTTCTTCCTTGGACAATTTTTCTTTCAGAAAATAAGTGTGACATTAGGTTTGTCACATATCAAATATCTTGGATGCTAAATCATGGGATTTTTAGGTAGTATATGGTCGAAATGTCTGAAGGAACAAAAGCCATTGGAAAGAGCTCTTTCCACCACTTAATCTACTTATTTTTTCCTGGTTTCAACTAGTCAAGATAACTGTATAACTAAATCATAGGAGATTCTATACTGACTGTAAAGTCTTATCTATGGCTTTTCATTTTTTGCTTTTAGCAGCAAAATGTCACAGGTACCATGATGCTTATCCAGTCCAGTATTGATTTTTATGTATTATTAGCTCCCCTAAGTTGCTATAGTATCTTCTGTTATCCTAACAAAACCACCATCATCTTACTGGAAAACGTCTTAATATGTTCCTAATATAACTACAGCGCATAAAGATCAAGAGTTCTTGGTTCTTTATCGGCTAGATGAAGATCTTTTAGACTTACTACAAAAATAGCAAAGGAAGGCATTACCACAGATTTCCGTGTAAATAAGATGGAACTGGGCAGGAAGGGGGAGGGGGAATAGGACTTGTCCTTTAAGTTCCTTATTTTTGTTTTGTTCCCATCAATGTAAAAATGATCATAAAAGGATTTGGGCTGGAAGGGACCTTTAAAGGTCATCTAGTCCAACACCCCTGCAATGAGCAGGGACATCTTCAGCTAGACCAGGTTTCTGAAAGCCCCATCCAGCCTTGAATGTTTCCAGAGATGAGGCATCTACCACCTCTCTTGGCAACCTGTTCAGTATTTCACCCCAAACTGGGTCTTCTTGGTATAAACCCCAATTTAAAAAACATGTTTTTGAAATGTTGTGGTTTTTACACTACATAGACTTTTTTTTTTTCCTTTTCATCATCTATGTGTGAATGATACAACAGATCTTTCTTTTGTTTTCCATGGAGAGGCAAATACATGTAAGCTGAGGTCCTACACTATTCTTTCATTTAAATTGTAGGGTTACTTCCCTCTGCAAACCAAGAGCACTATTGCACTATTATTTTCTTTTTCCCTAAAAAATAAAATAATGTGAGCCTCTTTAAAACTTTTACTCTTGTTTAATTTAAAAGTTTATTTAAAAGGTATAGCTTTGGTTCACCATCTCTCAGAAATTCCACTTCACATCTGGGTTGATTTGAGAGCACTTAGAGGAGACTAATGTGTTTTAAAGTCAGTGTAGGTTTACTTCCTCCATCATAGTTTTATGGCTGAAAAGGACATTGAATTGATTATTATAATTTGTCTGGTTAATGTGTGATCTTTGCTTTGTTCATTTTCTGGACACTGATATCCAGTTGTCCAGTTTTCTGCTTATGCATCTTTTAAAATATATTTTCTTCAGACAATCTTCTGTGCTGAAGCTGAATTGCCTTTTTTTTGACTTTTTTTTTTTTAACCTAGTCATCTCCCTTATACATCTGCTTTAAACATCTCTATTGTCTGGAGTAATGTGGAATGGAATTAAAAGTAGTAAAGTATTGATCTATTTGATCTTATGTGTGTGATTCTTTGATTCCTTCCACATTATTCTGGACATCCCACTCCTTTAGAAACTCCTTAATTTATGAAAATATTTCTTATTACACTATTGTGAGAGGTCAGATGGTGATGTTTATTAGTACCTCACATTTTTTTTCCTAAAAATTATTTGTTCCAGTTGTTTCCTTATACATCGTTCAGATACTACTGCTGTTGAAAGACTTCCTTCTGATATCTTGGTCATCAATCCCCTGCCTTAGGGATGACAAAATCTGATTGGGTCTCTGTATATACTCTTCTTCTTGTGGAAAGCATAGCCCTATTGTCTGGAATTATATGGAAAGAGTCATAGAAACTAAATTATCAAAGGTAAGTCAAAATTTATCTTTAGTGCTTGTGAATGATATCAGATTGACAACACCTGAAGACTGAAGCTCTGTTTATCCACAGGAAAAATCAGCAAAATTAGCAACTTTATAAATTTCCAGACTACCAACATGCCTCAAAACTGGCTGATAAGAAAGCTTACCTCTAGAAATAAGATGTCTAATGTCTGTTCCCATTCAGGCACTGAGTGCTTCCTATGTCAGCAAACACTTTGATGTAGGCATTTATTTACAATGAATTGGACGGAGGCAAGTATCACACTGAATACACACTACTGCTGAGTCTTCATGTAGTGATGATTTTGGGTTAATGCTACTCTTGAACAGAAGAGCCTAGAAACACATAGACAGAAAATTGTTTCCAGTCTTCCATATGATTTCTTCTCACATAAAGACACAATGGAAAATCATCTGTGTATGCATGCATGCAACATCTATTTAAATAAAATAATGTTATTTTTTCATGGGCAGTCACTCGAATATATCCGTGAATATTCTTACATCCTGAAGAATAAAGGACCTGTGGAAGGCAAAAGTTATCTATTAAAGAGGGAAATATGATGCTTACTGTTCTTTTTCACACTGCCTCCCAAAAGCTGCAAAGCTTTTCCCAAAACACAGAAAAATTCAAAAGCTTATAAAATATTTTAAAACAATTGAATTGTTGAGAACAATTTTAAAAATTTACACCGGATATGTTTAGCTAAGTGCAGCTCAGCAGTCCTTGCTTAGAATAACCTTTTAGAATAACCCCAAAATCATAATTTGCTCCTTTAATGAACCCAGTTGAAGTGGTTAGTTGTCAGGAGGATGACAGCCACCTCAGAAATTACTTTAGCCTTTTTAAGTTTCTAATACATACATACACATATGTATATGTGTTTATGTATATCACCACAGCACTCCCCATCTAAAGTATCACGATTTTGTAATCTGCACTAAAAAGGTTATGAAACCTAGTTTATAGCAGCAGTCTGTTGGTGTCTTAAGTAGCTGTGTAGTGTAGAACGTTACCTGTTTCTGAACTAGTCTATTCCTTTAGCTCAACATCAAGCAGTTCATTAAAGTGGATTTATAAAAGTGTCCATATCCACTGATATGCTGGTTTTGAACCAGAGCAACAAAGATCCCGTTCTTCCACCTATGATCTAAGTTCTTTAACTTCCAAAGGAGGAGTAAGAAAATTGGGGATGATCAGGGAAGGACAGTCATTCTTAACCGTAACTTCTAAGCGTGTCAGTTTGTCTGTAAGAGCTCTTGAGTACTGAGTAAACATGCAGCTTCACAGTCTGATGTGAGGTCAACAGATAAAGCAAAATAGGAACCTTAAAGTATCGCGAGGTTAAATTTTGTTATTGACACATATAAAGTAGGAAATAAACCTCAAGAAAATTGTTCTGTTAGAAAAAGATATGCCTGTGGAAAGAATTTATAATACGATGAAGGTCGTTGCTAATGAACAGAGTGCTGGTAGAGGAGGACTAGGGCCTAAGAAATGCTTGCATATTATGTTTTGTCTGCAATTCTGATAAGCCTGCTGGTGCAAGTTGTTTGTTTCTTGTTGATATTCAGTAGTTTTGTAAGTATTTTTGTATTTCCTTGCTCGTGGTCAGGAAGTGCAGTAGAGAGGGAGAGGAAATCTGAAATTGTCCAATATCAGGACCCTGCTTTGCAAAATTGAGGGAAGCTGATTAATGCTCAGTTTCAAGAATCTATTTGTTCTGCATATATTTACGGGTGCATATAAATAATGAAAGATTCTTCTTGCTTATCTATTTCTGCAAAGCAATTTTAATTTGAAACATTATTTGCTGAAGGGGAGAAGGAAAGAAAAAAACCCACACTTTTGATACTCTTGAGACTGCCAATTCTTTATTTTATACGGCTCTTGATTAAATCAGGTCAAATATCAGGTGATATTTGAAAACTAGAAATGAAAGAAACAAGCTGTATCTTTGGAGGAAGATTAATCTTATTTTTTCCCATTTAATCAGTATTCTGTATGTTAATACCAGCATAACCACATGTGGTGAGTTGACCTTGGCTGAGAGCCGGACTCCCCACCACCTTCTCACCCAGTGCCTCAGCTCTACAGAGCAGGGGGAGAAAATAGGGTGAAAAAGCTCATGTGTCAAGATAAATTCATGCAAACTGCTTACCAGTTACCATCACAGGTAGAATAGATTTGAGTTGGGCAAATCCAGTTTAATTTATTGCCAATTCAAATAGGTTTGAGTAGTGGGAAACAAGGACAAAAAATAAAACATCACCTCCTCACATTCTCTTTCCAGCTTAAATTCACTCCTTCACTCCTGACTCCCTCACCCACCAACACGGAGGAGTGCAGGGGAATGGGGGGCTACGTTTAGTCCTTATCAGGTCCTCTCTGCTGCACCTTCCTCCTCACACTTTTCCCTTGCCCTTACGTGGGTCCTCCACAGGCTGCAGTTTCTTCAGGGTGAATATCCACCTGCTCCAGCGTAGGGTTCTCCATAGGCTGCAGAGTGGATACCTGTTCTGGCATGGGGTCTTCTGTGGGCTGCAGGGTAATCTCTGTTAGGGCACCTGGAGCACCTCTTCTGCTTCATCCTGCTCTCACCTCAGTGCTCGTGGGCTGTATCTCACACATTTTCCCATACTGGGCAATGTTTTTCCCTGTCTTCCACATGCTTTCCCTGGGGCACCACCACCTTGGCTGCTGGGTCCAGTTGCACCCTGCCGTGGGTCCACTGGAACCAGCTGTATCTGGCACGGGGCAGCACCAGCCTCTCCCCACAAAGACCACCCCTGCAACCCCCCTGCTGCCAGCACCTTGACGCATAAACACCCAGTAATGCTGTTGTATTGCTTATGTAGCACGTGCTGCTGCTAAATATGCTGGTTTGCACCATAAGAGAATATGTAGATATGTGTATGATAGAATATGAACAGGATGTTCTGTAGGTCAACCTTCACTGTACTGCAGATGCCCAGCAGAATTAAATGTATTGGCCAAAAAAAACACCCCAAAGAAAACCCAAAATCTTTAGGTCTGCTTCTCTCAGCACACAGTCAGTTTTTTACCATGTTCATCTCTGCAGTTGTCTACTTGAAACACAAAAAAGGTCCCAAACTGAGAAAGGATACACAATTTTTGGAAATACACATTAAATCAACTAAGATATTGTTTGATATGTAAGATTCTTAGTTTCATTAGCTACTTAATTCAGATGACTCTGTGTCTCCCTGAACTTTAATGCCTCTTAAATAGCTTTGTTTGTCCTTGTGATATCTTTTCTTCTACTAATTTCTGCTGTTCTGCTGTTTGTCTTTTGAATAACCACTTTTCTCTAGACTTCGCAGGTCTCATAACAGCAATTAGAAAGCCTGGTAGGAAAGCAGAATCTTTAGAGTATATATGGTTTTCCATTCGTATTGATAAAAAAGATTTAAACGAGCTTTCTTGCCGCAAATGTTTTTTTCAATGTGTAAGAAAGGTTACACCTGCTCAGAAATTGCAAATGGGTATCTCTGCACCTAAATGCCAGGAAGTTTACCACTGAGATAAACAAGACTTGGGTAAACCAGGCTGCTCTGCGGTCTTGCAGGATGTCTTCTGTACTAAAGATTTTCAGACTGTGGTATGCATACCACTAATGTCACATGAGCAGCCTAGGAGACACACAGCTACTGTTTGAACTGGCAGATGTTGCTGTTTATGTACATGCATAGCCTGATACAGAGCTGGAAATGTTAATGCTTTTGCTGTCACAAATTATGGCATCTTAGAGACAAAAAACCAAAATGTTAGGAAGCCAGCAACTTGTACGTACTGGATATATATACTTTCTGTTTTCCTTTCCTTCCCTGGTTCGTCTAAGGAGATAATTGTTTACCTCATGGTCTTGAAAACTTGGCTTTGAGATTTATCAATTAGGCTGAAATATATGTCATAAGCTTGTTGGTTATACACATAAATTGTGTGTAACCAATAAGAAGAATTAGTAGTCTTTTCCCATGTCCATCTCTGCCTGTCCAGAGTAAATCTTATTCTTCTTCCCTCAGCAGTATGAGGGATGAGTTGAACTTGCAGCATCTTGCTGGTTTACTCTTTTTTTCAGCCTGGAAAGGAACTACCCTTTGCTATCATGTCATGCCTAGAGTTTATGGACTTTTTAGGATGCCACCCTAGCTTAGTGGTGAGTTAACATTCCTTTGTCACAGGCAGATGCCTAATATGCTTGGCAGAGGGATTGGCTCATAAACTGGGAAGGAAAAGGTGATGAAGTTTGACAATGGTATTGTTTCTCCTTAAGAATAGTTTGGTGAAAAAGCTTTCTGTCAAAGTTTTAATCCTTGTAGATGCAAAACGGATGAGAGGGGAGTAGTAAACAAAGCACAGTCAGATCGTATTCCTGCATTACGTGGTATAAACAAAGGATTGTCTTTACTGAGTAAGCTACTGCCAGGTAGTCTCCTACATGTTTGTTACCAGTGCTGTGATTTAGCTAAGTGGCATTCAAGTGGTGTGCAGGATAGGCAAGTCTAGCAAGTGTCTCTTTACAAGACAAGACTGAATTAAATACGTGTCATGCAAACACCTCAGATTCTCTAGGCTGCATTGTAAACTCTCCTATCCAGCACAAAGGTGCTGCAAACTTTGAACGGAGCCTCTGAAGTCCACTGTAATACCAGTGAGGAAGAATAATTTTTGAAAGTGGTACAAGTAGTAACAGTTTGCTGCAGCTGCGGGGTTTTTCTCTTCTGCTGGTACTTGGTGGAACTAGGTTAGTTCAAAGACTAAAGTATTTTTATAAGTGTCAGTGATGTTCTGAGCGTTCCAAGCTTAATTCCTGCAAATCATTTTCACAATGGGGAACATTTATAGGGAGAGGTAAAATATTTGTTGCTTTTATTTGGCTTAAGGTGTTACACAGAAATTGAATGGAGTCATTCTAATTAGTTTACCCAGTCAAAAGATTAGTTGGTACTAAATATGTTTTGTTTATGTGGGTGTACATTCATTACCAATCGAAAATCAGTACTGTCCTAGAACCATTACTGTGTGACGCTCATTGAAAGCACCCTGTGAAACAAATTTACATTATCTTTTTATCTCTGGTAAGATACTGCCTACTTCAAATAAGTGAACAACACATTTGGTAGCATTTTACACTCTTGTTGGCAGTTTCAGTAGACTGTCTAAGATTTGGGCAGAGCATCAGACTAGACTACGCTCTTGCCAGTTAGAAGCAGCTTTTTCAAGAAAGCTTTGTAGACTAGAAGTCTTTCATATATTTGTACACACTCTCTGGATAAATAATTCATGTTTCAAAGCTTGTCCAAATCGGTATTTTTACTTTTATACGGCATGTTTCACTGAAGTATCTTGGTGCTCTATATAAAGTTTGCTTTGCAGTCTGCAGGGTAGGATAGAATACTCCTCAATTTCTAAATGTATAAATCAAACAAAAGGGAAACTGCAGAATTGTCTCACGGGATATATCTAACTAAACGCATGGCAAAAAGAATTGTGTTAAAAGCTTAACCCAGGAACAAAGCTCATTAAAACTGTTTTAGTTTAATGCAGTAGTATTCTTCATTTCCATGTTTGACATACATCACTTTGACTCAGTTTTGTTCTTCTTTCCGTTTAGGACGTGTAGGAACACCTCATTTTATGGCACCAGAAGTGGTAAAAAGGGAACCTTATGGGAAGCCTGTAGATGTTTGGGGTTGTGGCGTGATCCTTTTTATCCTGCTAAGTGGTTGTTTGCCTTTTTATGGAACCAAGGAAAGATTATTTGAAGGCATTATTAAAGGAAAATACAAGGTAAGTGACATCATACCTGAATCCTTTTCTGGTGAGATGAGCTCTGCTGGTGAAATTTCTGGAAATTTATTTTTGTATTTAGTCTAGTTTAAAGTTGAAGCTTCTAGAAATCTCTCTGTGTTACAGAGGAAGAGAGATGATTTTTTTCTCTCTAGGCTATCTTGTTCCTGCTGTGTTTTGTATCAATGTTAGGAATTAGAATACAAAAATATTTCCTCAGATGAAATAATAGATGAGTGCAACAACCAGCCCCTAATTGTACATTGAACTCAGTAAAATTACATACATTTTAACTGCGAAGTTTAACATACTGTATATCACCTTAGGTTTATAGATCACTTTTTTTTTTTTTTTAAATCAACTAAAGGAACTCTCATAAAGGTTGGTCATCGTATTGCCTTGATTTAAAACAAAATGCACATTGCTGTAAAAATGTAGTTATGCATTTTTCTTTTTAGTACAGTATCTAGTAAAGTGCAGCTGGTGATTCAAAAGGAGAAACTTGCAACTAAAAGCTAACCAGCGTGCATGCAAGATAAGCATGTTTGGCAACATAAGCATCCTAGAGCCGTTAGGGAGACAAATTTAAAGCTTCAACTTCACTATTTTTGTAATTTTGTCTAAATTGGGTTTGCTCTCTTTCCAACCAAGGTGATACGTGGACTGCATATTAGCAAATTAAGAAACTCCTAAAACTGTCTGATAGTCTGTAATACAGTTTAGTACGTATTTTGTTATATGAACTTAACAGTAGTCTGCTAAAATGTGACAGCAGTGGTACTGCACTTGGTCAGAGTGCATTTTTCATTCTTTAAATCTTGTATTCCAAGAAACAGCAGGATTTCTTCATGACACTAGTTTTGGGATTACATAGACTGGTAGATGGAATATTTCTTCATGGAATCTTTTAAGCAGCTAAGACCATCTGGAAGTGTACAAGTTAACTTTTCTTAGTTTAAAAAAAGTTGTGGCCAGCACATCGTGTCTTCTTAGTTCCTTTTCTGTTCCTGTTTCCACAATAACATGTCTATTCAGTGAAAATCGCATAAGGATTTCAAAACAGTCTTGCTACAAATTTGCAATTACCTTCACTTTATTACAGCTGAAAAACAAATGGCAAATCACAACTATACACGTGCATTTTGTAGCCAGGTAATGTTCCTGAGTGCTCTAATTTCAAGCACTCATTTTTCATAAAGACTAATTAATAGATTATAACATTGAAAAGAGACTGGTTATAATTTTGAATTTTCATTTAGTACCTTGTAAAGTTAGCAGTGTACCAATTAAATAAAACTTAAGTTCCTTGTAAATTAAATACTATGAATAGCTTAATGTCAGAATCCTGTATCACAGAAAAAATTTTCTTACTTTAGTATGGTTTTATCAGATGTCTATTGTCTTGACTAGTTGGACACAAACCTGCATATGCATAAAATGAAAATATATTCTACATTGTCCTTCATATTGCTGTCTCCTAAAGATACAGTTCTGATGTAAAAAGTGTTGCAGTTTCTTGTACTGTTGATCACATGTCAGTGTGCTTTCCTACCTGAGTGGCTGGAGATGCTTACCTGTTGTAAAATTGAAAGGAATTTATAGGGAAGAGCCACTCTCCATCATACCTGTGGGACAGGACCAGAATAGTTCACAACAGCCTTTAGCTGTCGTCCCTTCTTACTCAGCATCACTGGCATGAAAGTGGGTTGATATAGATTAGACTGTCGTGCCATTCCTTATATTGATTTCAGGAGCAGATTTCATTTCTACATTTATCATATGAATAGTTAACTGTCAGACAAAGCCTAATTATTTTTTCTTTTTCTCCTGGAGGGTGACTTTTATCTGAACAAAATGTAGTATATGTAGAAAATTATGCAGTGATTGTAACATAATACCAAGGATATATCAGCTTTTATGTGATACAATGCTTACTGTTTTAAAATGTTTATGCCATTTCAATAGCAACTAATGTACAGTTTTGTCGGTTACTAAAAAATGTAGAAATTTCCTTTTTACATGTATTATAATAAAATGTTTGCAAGTACCAACCAGTGTTAAATCTCTGCAGAATGTATGTAAAATGTATGAATCTACTTAATATTGTAGGTTCTTATTACTAATTTAATTTCTTTTTTCTTGCTTCTAATCAGATGAATCCTAGGCAATGGAGCCATATTTCTGAAAGTGCCAAAGATCTGGTACGCCGCATGCTTATGCTGGATCCAGCAGAAAGGATAACAGTATATGAAGCACTGAATCATCCCTGGTTAAAGGTAGTTTTAGATACCAATTTCCTCTTCAAGGAAGAAAAATACTTATTTATTTATTTTAACTTTTTGAAGTGCACATGATATTATACAAAGTGTGTGATAATGTGCTTTATGTGCTTTGTAAGATTAGAGCCTGAGATTTTGGTAATTACTAGGCTTGAACTCTTGGTTGCTTAACAGCAAAAGCAAACTCACTTAGGCTCTTTGGTAGCATCAGAGTGCAGGGAGTAGGGCTGCATAGAATAAAACTTGAAGAAGATATTCATATGTCTTTCTGTGGCTCCCAGACTCCAGAGCAGTAATTTCTGATCTCTTCTTTGGTCAGCCGTATCTAGACATTTTTTCTATTGTGCATGTAGCCATGTTGCTTAACTGTGCTGCTTTCTTGCATTAGATTCCTGAAATATCCCACTACAGTGAAGGAAGTATGTAGTGGTGTTATGTTGCACAAAAGCTGCTGTAACTATATAACATTATGTGGCATCCGGTAGTCAAATTATTTTTTACTGAATATTTTCAAATATTGACACCAAAAAATCCCACCAAAAAAAAAAAAAAAACCTGGGCAGCACAGGCCAATATGATCTTCTTCTCCCTCCAAGTAAACGATCTCACTACTAGTGAATGGAGTCATTCTTCCACTTCTCTGCTCTCTTTCTGTCTCTTGTATTCTAAAGCACAGAATGGTCTAGCTTGTAAAAAGAGATCAGGAGTGTGTGGGCATACATAGTGCATCAAATATTTCAAAGAGCTTAGGAATGGACACCGTGTTTGGGAATCTCAAATTATCGTATTCCAGTGACTGAGTATGTGGTAAACACAGTTGATCTGGTTTTACCTGCTTATGATTTGACTTTTTCCTCACTTTGTGAGCTTACCCACACTTAAAAAGATTTTGGTGAAGGTTATTCTTGGCAGAAAAATTCACTATTTTTGTTTGAGCAACTAAACTGATTAGGCTTTTCAAAAAGTTAATTCTGTACTGCAAATGTGCAAGTTCTGCCTATATAGCATAGCACTTGGGATATCTGTGGTCTCTTTGGGCTGTTACCATTATTTGTTGGATGACAAGCAAGGAGAAATAAGATTTAGTTTGAGACAACTTTGTTTCCAAGCTTAGGTCAGCATTCTGTCAGTCAGTCCGCTCTTATTTTTCCCTGACGACTCAGAATTTTCCTCTAAACCATTTATAGATAGCAGCCAAATACAGCATGACTCAGAGATATGTTTAGTGCAGTAGAGAGACTGAATTACTTTTGCCAGTGATTTCACTCTGATTCAGGAAATGCATGTGATAAACTTTTACATTCAATTAGTAAGTGTGTGTAACTTCTGTTATGATTTGGGGCCGGGAGAGAAAGTGGTCATCTGCTGCGAGTTCTGCCCCAGTGTATACTCTTCATTGGCAATTTCTTCCTGTAAGCTAGTACTCGGTGTCACCAGCCATCAAGATGACACTTGCCATTCTGTTGGGCATGTACCCCATCTCCCAAGGTTACCTGAAGTATCAAGCACCTCTTAAAAGAATGCTTGAACACATTGCTTCACTGGGATTTGTGACTCCCAAGAAGCAGAACTACTTTGCTCTTACCAGCTTCGAAGTTCAATGCTAACCACAGACTGACTAACAACGCAACAGTAAACCCAAATGCTGGGGTCTTACAATAAAGTGGGAAACAAAATTATAAAAAGAAAATACCCCTGGCCCAATTTAAGAATTCTTTCAAAATTACTTTGATCCCTCTCAGTTTCTTGAAGTTTTCCTTAACTTGCAATAATTCCTTGTTCTCTAAAGGATACTTACTAGCTGGTACATTTCTTGTCTAGTTTCTCACTGTGGAGAGAATATTAAGAGCTTGTATTTAATGTTTCTTTTGTTTTGGTTTTTTGTGGGTTTTTCTAAGGAGAGAGATCGCTATGCATACAAGATTCATCTTCCAGAAACAGTAGAACAATTGAGAAAATTCAATGCAAGAAGAAAACTAAAGGTAAAATGAATGTAGTGTTAAAGCAATATAATTGAATTTTGTGTGATACTTGATTCATTTTAAAAGTGCTAAGAGAAATCTATATTTTGAAGTCAGCAAAAAAAATCAAAAGTTGAAAACAGACCCTCACATTTGTTTATTACAATGAGGTCTTGTTAAGGGTGTTTGAACTTTCTTTCTTAGTGTATAGTTCTCAAACTCAATTTCAGCACAAATTGTCTAGTGTCAATCAAGGTGCATGTGAGGTCTTAAATTAATTCAGTAATTCTGTGTAATATGAATCATTGGAAAGGAGAGAATAGAGCAATGGCTTCTGTTATTATTGTGTTATGTTTATAATAAAAGGAACATAATAATGTTTTAATATCTTTCTTCAAGAAGAGCACAGATGTATTCTTCAGTTTATCGCCTTTATATTTAACTGTACACAAGATTATTTCTCAGCCGTATTGAAAAGAATGTTAACATTTTAGCCCAAAACAACATGGTTTCATTCAGTTCCTATCTTGGAAAGGAAAACAGAAACATTTTTAAATTCACTAAAAGGTTGAGATAGTATTAATAGAAACATGCAGCGTTACAATTGGGGGGGGGGTGTGTATGTTTGTGTTATAACTTGTAATAAAGCACAGATATACACATTGAGTTGCTGCTTTGCAAAAGTTTCATTTAGCTGCAAGAAGAATTGATGATTAGGATGCAACAGTTGCCATAATTCATGATGAATGGCAATTTCTCTTAGGTGATTTGTATGTCCAGACAATGCTTTCATTAAAATGTTAGCTAGTAGATTTTAGAATATGACCTGTTTTACTGCTCGAGATACAGTTTCAGGTCTTTCCCAGATTTCTTCCTGGGGAGGCCACTATGCGATTTGGTTTCTAGCATTGTATTTGCAGTGTTCTGCAAAATGTTTCCTGAAATTATTTGTTGTCCGTTTTGCCTACTGCCACAGCTGTAACATATTGAAACCTGAGTGGTTAAACAATATTTTGCTAGGACAAGTAAATATATGTCAAAGCAGATAACCATTTTTTCTGGCTCTGTAACTTCCCAAGTAACACTCATTCTGGGAGTCTGAGATTATTACATTTTCATATAGGTATATTATGGATGTCAAATATCCTAATGCTGTCAGATTATGACAGTTTCTCAAATCACAACATACTGTGTTGCCTTAAAGAGTGAATCTTTATGTTTGCTAAGCCACCCAGTCTTGATTGGAGGAAAAGAGAAATCAATTAGTTGTTCACATTGTATTGTGGGAATTTATGCCTCACACTTATTATTTTTAAATGCTTTCGTATAAAGAACTGTTCTCATTAATCCCCTCGCAAATAATATGTTTAGTGTAATGTATGACCAGCTTTTCTGTTAGATATGGTCACTGGTAACAGCAAAGCAGAGCTGAGAACTCAAAAATCTATTTACTCTTCAGTGAGAAGGTCAACACACAAGAGACCTCGGGAGATTGAGTAATCCAAGGTGTCTGGCAGTGTTTCATTGTCCTTATTTGTGTAATTTAGACTTTGTGGGTGTTTTTATTCAGGGGGCAGTACTAGCAGCTGTGTCAAGCCACAAATTCAACTCCTTCTATGGTGACCCCCCTGAAGAGCTGCCAGACTTCTCTGAAGACCCCACCTCCTCAGGTATTTTAACAGTAAATACATTTACTGCAGTCAACCTGTCTTAATTCTATACTGACTAGACTACCAAATATTTACTAATTTTTTATTATTTCGTAAAGTTGGATATTAAGATAACATTTAAATATGAAGGCATAAATAGTTTTTAGTCATAATGGTGTTAGTGACTGGAAGATGAAGATAAGCTCCCTGCACAGTTGTAAGTTTCTACAAAAATTGTCTGTTTTTTTTATTCGTTGTATGTACATTTAATTAAAGTAGAGTTAAAATGTCATGTTTCTCTTTATATTACTTGAGTGTAAAAGCTTGCCAAAATTTTGTCTTGAATTGTTAGGCAGGACCAAGGATCTCATACCTTACTAATAGTTATTTATAAAAATAAATCATTGTGTACCAGAGTTTCTTAATTTCCTATTTTAGAGAACAATATGATTAAAACATCTCCTCTTTAAAGCACACTGTGCAGTATTTCTGATACTATAACCCAGACCCCCAGATCTTCAGAGACAGACAATACAGGTACTTTAAGGGCCTCCCAACATACCTCAAAGAGAAAGATAATACCTTTGTTGTGCTGTGAGCACATCTCATTCCAAGCAGTCCTTTTGTCCTCAACCGGTAGTCAGGAATTCAAATAACCTGGCAGTCCCCATACTAACACCGCCCTGTCATATTTATATATCTTAATTTTGACAGAATGTTAGTCAGAACATTTTCAGTGCAAAAAATCTGGGTTGGCCTTTCTGACATAAAATCAGGAGTTGGGATCAAGTTAAATGAATTTTTAAGAAAAATCTGAAGCCAATGGTATTCTTTTATTTTTCTGAATTAAACTACGTAGTAATGGCAGAGTATTTTAGCTATAACGCTGACTTTACTAGAAGATGTTTCAGAAACCTAATTACCTGTGCTGATCTGCTGTGCAATAATTCTCTTTCCCAGTATTTTTATAGGTGAGAAAATTACTTACTGATAGTATATGTTGTGTTCCTTTTCTGCTTTTTCATATAAGCAAGTAATTTTTATAAAATATTTCAATGTCATTGATATAGGAATTGGGGAAATTTTTTTTTTTTTGTTAAAATTCTTACATTTCACTTCTTGGAATTCAAGTTTGAGTACATAATTTAAAAGATTGGTTCATCCTTAGAGATGCACACTGCTCATAATTTCCATAGAATTGAATGGGAAATGAAAATCATTTCTTGCAAACAGATAGTCATAGCCTCATGGCTCAACATCAGGAAGCCAGCTTTTGAATACTTGCTGCACTTTTAACGGTCAATACATTCTTCTAAAGAAAGAATAAGTTGATTTTGCTTCAGCCAGAATTACTTGCAGTGCTCTGATTTTGTTTCCAGCTACTTCTCACATTTGAATAAAACAAATGACCCACCAAATGATTGGCAGTAGCAACTTTCCTAATCTAAAAACAGCAGTTCCTCTTTCCAGTTTCAGTCTCACGTCAACAGGGCATGTGTCTTCCTCGTAGGATGATGTAATTGTAGATATCAGTATACAGAAAAGGTATAAGTTCTATTTTTTTCTGCTCACAGAATACATGAATCCGGTATGCATGTACGCATGTAAATTCTGCAGAATATCTATGCTGAAGCCACTGTTATCTAGTGTTCATCTCTGAAACAATAGCTTGAATTTTAGGAAAGCGTAGTTATTCTCTAAAATAACATTGTTGATCTTGCTGATAGGAGAGAACAGTGATTAGAAAACCATACTAAGTGGATAGCTTTCTTGATGTTTCCCTGATCAACTGCATTGGCTGATAAAATATTTAGTATCTCAGGATAAACGCTGAGGCTAAGGAGAAGAAGTACTGCAACTTTCAGCTTTTGAAGCTCCAAGATACAGAACTTGTTTTTGTTTCCTCTTCTGAGGTACACTAGTAAAGTTTTCAAATATATCTAGCTTGTAAAGATAGGTTCTTGTGATGATTGTAAACTCAACTGGTTTATAGAAATTAGACACAAAACTCTTGAATTGCAGTAGAAACGTAAGGTTATTTAAGTTTCCTTCCTGATATCTCGTAATGTTATTCCAGACCATAAACTCTAATGAGGAACATTTAATATTTTAAATGTTGCTGCCTATTTAGTCCTCCCATAAAATTTCATGAAGATTACCATGAAAATTAGATGATTTGTCAGAAATGGGCAAATGTGGAACTCCTACTGAGAAAAAGATGCAGACATGTAAATGCTTATTATGCTATGCAAATTATATATCCTAGCCTCCTCCAGGTCTTTCTAAACACCAGAAACAGAAAATTTCCATTCTGTCTCTTTCCAACTTGACCTAGAGGTGTTCTTCCTCAGACTTCAGTGAACCTGGGATTACTGGACCCTCTGAGCATCTTCCTGTACTACCAGAATAATAGCCTGGGATATGAAGGCACTATAGGTAGCAAGTCAGGTGACTTTCTTAGGTGCAGAATCACAAAAGACATTCTTGTCAGAGAACTTTCCAATAAGATCAGTAAATTGCATAACTAAATTAGATGGGAATGAATACAGATAAATTCCGTTTAAAGTCAACCGGGTATTTTTCTGTACACATCTTCCTTTCATTTGTACAGAGTGTGTTAATAAGTTGGGGTTCCCACAGCTCAGATCTGGGTGATGTATTTCCTCTTCCACCAGCAACTGTCCTCTGAAGGGCTTTACTTAATTCTTCTATCATTCTGTGTCTAACATGGCAGAAGTTAGTCTTGCTGAATTTTGAGGGAGTATGGTAAAGGCTTTTAAAATGTTTTGAAAAATTAGGTAAACATTTCTTAAACAAAACATTATTGCTGATAGGTTGTGTTTAGTAACTTCTTTATTAAAGCCAATAAACAGCTGAAATGACAAGCATCTGGTAAAACATTTGACTTTCAGGCTGTCTTCAAGATGTTGTAAAATGTCAATTTCCGAAGGCAGTGACTGTTTGGGGTATATTTAATATGCTAAAACAAATATAAACCTGAAGTTAGCAATCAGCAGCCTTAAGGGATGAATCTGGCACATGGGAAAAATTGGTCCAGTAGGGAGTATTCAAAGTGGACCACGAAATTAATTAGGCGGTAGAGAAATTCACAGTCAGTTTGCTCTCTGCTGCCCTTCCCCATCCTACTTCCTTCCCTCCCCCCTTACCACCCCCCAGCTCTCCTGTCACCTGATTTGCACACTAGATCAAGACCGAGGATTTCCTCTGCTTGTGTCATGTGCTGACCGTTTGTCCACTTATGGAGATAAAGTTTTCAAGTGTTTTGACAGCAATACCTCAGGCTGAACAATGAACATCACCAATGTAAAGCTTTGCATTTTTCCTTCTTTTGCTCCTTCAGCCCCCCATTCTGCAGCAGTCCAAGGACAGGCTGTGGAATTGTTTCACGCTTTGAATTGGGAAGCTGAATTCAGGAACACCATTTAGTTTATTTAGGAATTTCTAAGTAAGATCAGGATGTTTAGGTTTTTAGGCCAACGGTTAGAAAAGCCTATAAATTGAAGAGGATTTCTCATAACTTTGGTATTTCAAAACACCTTTTTGTAGCCACATTTTCAGAACTACCGAGTCAACGTTAGAGTTAAGTGAGTTGACAGTCCATAGCCCTTGGAAAACTGCATAACTGCTTTTTAAATTAAAGCAAAACTTATCTTTTCATTAAAGGACTTTCCTTGGCTTATTGTGCTTGTATTCTTGGGTTTTCTTTACAGTACTCATATTCTGAAACATGAGTAACAAGTTTCAGAGTAGCTTTTTGCTGCAAATAGTTCTAAATTCCTGTAAGGCATTTTATAATGCTGTGTTTGAGTTCAACCACAGAGCAAGTATAGCAGCATATTTTATAACAGACAGACTGACCAAATGTACTTATTTAGCCAAGGCTAACAAGTAGCACTGTTGCAGTACTTCCTGAACATTTCTGTGCTTTCTGAGCTCTGCGGTAAGAGTGTAAGGTGATGAACATAGAAGCAATGCTTTTGCATTGCACAAAAAGCAGGCATATTAAGTCTACATCAGTAATTCTAGCTTGTTTTCTCAAACTGCAAGGCACAAATTTCGTATGGCATTTTTATGAGAGCATTTGGCTATTTTGTCTCAGAACTGCTGTCTGTAAATTTCAATTTTTATTCTTTTTCATTTTGTTAAAATCTATATTGTCATATCAAATGGGAAAATTTTAACAGTAGGAGATCTTGATTTTCAAATTTGAAAGTAATAGTAATGGGGGAAAAAGCTAAATCTGACAGTCTTGCAGAGTGGGATTAAACAGCAAATGTGTGGCTAAGTTGTAAGACGACTGTTTCCAGCATAGCTGGAACTAGCTTAACTCACAAGTTAGTGAGTAGTTAGTAGTTTCATGGAATTTAGGTTCCATTAAATATGTGCAATATAAGCCCATATCTTAAAAATGATTGGTCTCGTTGACACAAAAAATACTGTTGATACGCAAAAATCATTACTGATTTTGCAAATACTCACAAAGGTTCTTGTGTAACACTTAAGTGTAAGTGCCTGGGGCGGGGGGGAAATATGCTCACCTTCTAATTTATTGATATTAATTCTTTATCTAGTATTACAGCTATAACTGACTACCAGGTTTGAGATCATGACTTTGAGTGTTTCCAATACACCATTATTATCTTTATGATTTTTCAGCTATTTAATCTTTGTTCTGGTATGTTTAAATACAAGAACTTTTAAGTATAAAAAGTCACTGTTAATTAGAAGCAGTAATAAACTGGTTCTATTTCTAAATAGTTCTCATAGTGATTCTCACTGAAGCTTTTGTAGAAGAATTATTTCAATAGAATATTGCTAAATTCTAGTTAGTAAATATATTATTTAATACAATGTTACACTTGTTTGCAGTACATTGAAATACTTTGTCAGTACACTGCTTACGATATTCTTGAAATCAGTTTTTGTTAATGAGTTTTTTAAAGTAGTTTAACCAATGTTGGGAAAAGCCTAGTATTACAGATACCTAACACTACAGACAAGTGAGAAGTGTTTGTTTTCCTCCCATCCCAGGCCACAACTCACATTTGCTTCACACAGAGAAACCATGTTAAAAAAAAAAAAAGGGAGGGGGTGGGGGTCTTGTCAGTTTGTTTATACTATTTTGTGGCTAAACTAGTGTGCTGGGTTGCAGCTTAATAAATCGCTTGTTCTGAAATCTTCATACTGTTTGTTGTTTGTCCAAATGCTGCCTTCCTACTAGGACTTCTAGCAGCAGAAAGTAGGTATCCCTTTGTTTTCCTTTAAGGCATATCATTCAGCTATGGTTGTGTGTCTTTGCATGTCTAAACATAAACTTTCTTCTCCTCTCTTTGCTTTTTTCAGTTTTAATACTGCCTGTACAAGAAAAGTAGCCTATTTTTTACTAAATCTATCTATAACTTTGAAAGTATAATTATCCAGAAGTAATGTGATTTCTAGGGAATTCTGAAGATTCTAGGTTGGAGGCAGTATTAAAATTACCTGGGTTTATGTTTTCAATATTTGCAAAACAACTGAAATAAAATTTAATTTTCATTAAATTAATACAGGATAAAATTATTTAGTTTTGCATTTAACTTCCAAAATTCATGTTCTCATGGACAAATAGGCTTTTTTCTCCTAACACCAAACATACACTGTAGTATTAGTCATATATTATTTTCTTGCTATGCCCTTGCATGACCTTTATCATTCTGTGTTGATGTGATACATGATACATGCATATACATTGCGTATATGTATATGCCTAATTTAAATAACTATGCAATATGTGTCTCCTTAATGAAAGAATATTATTGACATGTAGGGATGAGGTTCTGCTGCAAGTTAGCTGCACGCTTCATGAGAGACTGAAAGCACAAGCATTCTAAAACCTTCAGACTATGCTAGACAGAGGAGAAGGTGTGAAATTCTAGACACTTTGATACAAACCACAATCATTTCAAAACTAACAAGTTCAGCATCTCAAAATACAGGCTGTAAAAAGTGAGGTTTTTTTTCCTGCAGTGTTTGAAGATTTGTAGGCTAATGGTTCTTCTGTCCTAGGGCAGGGCAGCAAGACATATATCCACATCTGCATTTCTGATCAAAGTCATGGATTTTTTTGTTGTTGTTTGGTTCATTCTTTTGATCTCCTAGATTGTGGGGAATGTTGTTCCTTGTCCTTCTATTTGCCCATCTCAGAATGCCTGTCCAATAATGTGAAAGTGAGAAATCAGGGGATTTTCATATAAAAGTTTTGCAACAGTATTAGTTTTATACAGTTGTAGGCGAAGAAAAAGCCTCATGCAGAACCTCTGCCACTGGTTTGGAGATTTATTTTCTTCAGTAAAATTACTGACTGAGAGGATGTGTTGCCCTCATACTGGCTAGAAGAGGGTTTCCCTGTATTTTTGCAATGAAGAAGAAAGTATCTAAGGAAGTAATAGTAAAGGACGTTTATTTGTTAAAATAGTTATTTCAGTTGCATGTGACTGTGCTACTTGAAAGGTGCAGGTCTGGTTTGAAAAACGGTACCTACTCACTGCATTTTCCTTTACCACCACACTGGACTGCCTACTGTCATATTTGTGGCTAGTTTCATAGCAAGAGATAACTGAGAAAAGGAATTGGCAAACCTAGTGTGAAGGTCCCAAGGATGGAGACAGGAGAAAGTTGGAGATGCGCATACACACAGTACCCCTGTGTGTGCAGAATGAAACAAACACTATCTTCAAAATCAAGCATCAGTTTCTCCCCTGCACCCTTCCTTCTCTCCCCCTCACCCTCTCATTTTTTATATTTCTATATAAAGTACTCACCTCTGCATTTTTGCTTCTGTTTGGGAACACTTTATCTCTTGTTTTTTCCTTCCCCCCCTCCTTTTGTTTTTCTTTGTTTGGTCTTTTCCTCTTTCTCCCTGTTTCTCTCCCCTGCACCTATTTGCTTTGATTTTCTTCTTTGACTTTTACATGCTTATATGTTCCTCTTTCCCTTCTTGTATTCCATAGATGTTCTTACCTTCTTTAATTTAGTTGTAAATCCCAATACACTTCCATCACACCAACTGCCTTTTTTCTGCAATTTCACTGTAGTCTCCATAAACCTCCATCTTTCTAGTTCTCTCTCAGGACTCCTCCTGGGTCTTGCATATGTGTATAAAAATATTAGTATGTGTGTGTATATATCATTACTGTCTTAATTGCCTCCCAGTAGCATTCACAGAACTACATGAATTTAGCTTATTTGTAAATTTAGAGAGTGTCTAAGCTTGGCTGTTTGGTTTCTGTCCAAGAAGAAAGAAGTAATTAAATGCTATATAGCTCAAATTTGAGGAGAACAGAGTCCTTACTTGCCTTTTGTTCTAATTACACTGTTGTGTATATATGTTAAATGTATATCTCTAATCTTAGTTTCAACTATTATAGGCACATACATGCACATATGTTTTGGCTGTCATCTGTCCTTACAGACGTAGGTGCTCTGGAGTATAGTGAGGAGCAAAGAGCATCAGATTCCTCTATGAGGTCACAGGCATCTCAGCTCCTGTGATACTTGCACGATTAGTTTAAAGTGATGAAGAGCATCTGATCTTCAGTTGTCCTTCTCTTACTCTAAGAAGTTGCATGAGCACAAGTAGTGGAAAGGTTCCATCACTGTAAAAGATTATTTTCTTGCCTTTAATGAAAACAGTAAATCTTTAGTATTTTCTTTACAGGACCAACAAGAAATAGAGGTGTACTTTCTTATACATTTTTACCTCCTGACCACTGCTGCTAAGGCAAACCTAAGGCCTTGTATTTAACGTGGGCATAGTATTTTATAATTATGCTGCTATTAAGCCTAGACTTTTATGTTTGGATAAAGTGAACAACTTTAAATGTGTATGTGATTGTCATTTGAAAACCTCAGTTGACAGACTCCCCTTCATTTCCACAGCATTTTGTTACAGTGCATAATTACCAAATGTGTTCAGCTTCTATGCCTCATGTTTTTTTAGAGTATTGTAATCACATGCCAACAAAAGAAAATTATTAGAGGCATTGATTTATACAGTTATCACTAGATAGGTCATCTAAAGGTATCAGTGTCGCTAAAATCTTAAAGCAGAAGCAAAGCATCTTTGTCTTATTTGTTATACGAGTAAAAATGAAATCCATGAAACTTGAATCTCACATTACAAGAGTTAGTGAAAATTATCTCATTGTCCCTTAACCAGATGTGCTCTGTCAGAATTTCACAATATTGATAAGATTTTATATTTTTTCTCTGAAAATAACTGCACTTTATAATAGTGCCCATGCTTGGTTTCTTGTGAGAATGTATCCAGTGACTTCATATAGTGGTTGTAATATTTGATCTCTCTAAAATCTGATAATTTCTGATGATTAAAGTGAGGTCCTTGCTGTATGTGCTAACCTCAGACCTCTTCATGAACAAAGTGAAATGTAAATCCTACCTTCTGAAATGTCTGTGCTTTTGAGAGCCAGGATTGCTTTTTTTAACTTCAGTGCCAGCAGCTGCACACAAGAAGGCAGTCAAGAGATGAAGCTGAGAGAAATCAGCTAGTGTTGACTGTAGATTGACTGGCATAAGGACTGAATTGTGATACATAGAGAAATTGCCAGTAGCAGCTAAGCTTTGGTCAGTCATTTAAAATTTACTGTAAAATCTTCAAGGCGTAGTTACTTAGCTATATATACAACACATAGAATGGTTAAGAACTCAATCCAAATTAGGGTAGCTAATAAGAATGGAGAGGTTTAAAATGAGGGCTTGGTGTCAGGAATTTAATTTTATGCTGTTCTACAAATCCAAGGGGGTTAGATGGTGTCAGTGCCTCTTTAATAAAAATATGCTGGTATTATAATAGTTGTTATAAGGTCTTCTGCAGAGTCATTTCCTGGAATACTAATTGCAGAAGACTTGCAAAAAGGTCATGGTTTTATAGTTTTATATTTAAACAAGGTGAAGTTTCCTCTAGCAAGTTTTCATTGCTCAGAAGGGTGTTCGTGACTGACCAAGATTTAAATGGGCATTTGTAATCTTCAGTATTAAAAAATAAAACAGAATTCTTTTAGTCTCTCTCAGAATGTGTTTATAGTCAGAATGTAGTCATGTTACACAGCAAGATCTAAGTCTTCTTACCTGAACGCTCATATGCTGTCACAGATCGCTGCTGCATGAAAAGCTAGTAATTCTCTGGCCTGCCTCCTGCATAAGAGAGGAAGTCAGATGTATCTGCCTTGTTTGCTGAACCTTGGAAAAGCAAACTTTTGGGGTGTTTTGTGGTGGACACATTACTATTGGAGAATATACAGACAATTCTTGGAATAGTATTTTAAAGATTTATTTTTATTCTCTTCTGGGGAGAAGTAAACAACTCCTGCCTACCTCTAAAGTTCAGTTTCTCTAGCCCAATTGGTTGTTCCAGTTTAGAGGAGCTAGACGCCAGGATGTAATAACAGCACTCTGTAGAGTACAAAAATTTTGTCTGCTTGCGACTTGATGAGCCAGTGTCAATGCCAACTTCAGGTGGTATTAAGGGCACTGTATGAGAACTACAAAAATTCCAAAAAAAAAAAAAATCAAGTTCAGGTGTAAGAGAGAACTATTTCTGAATGGCCATCTCCATAATTGAGGTAACAGAACCTGCAGGAAAGTACCAATGATAACTTTAAGCACACACTGGGTAAAGAAACAATCCCAAGTCATTGCCTTATAAAGCAAATATATCTAACTGACGAATAATATATGTACCTCAGTAGGCAGAGAGCTATTCAGTTCATCTCTGTCATCGTAGACACAATTTGGTATGATCCTTAAGAAGTCATTCCACTAACTATAAAAACATTTCATGTACTAGTACTGAGTGCAGAAAACTGTCATAAGCATTCTGACTTCTTCTTTTAATAAAGTAGGAGCCCATAGTTTTCAACTTTTCAGAATTGTCAGCCCCAAGGGAACTGTGAGTAGTTCCATCCATCCTTTTCTTAGTTAGTCATGGGAATACAAGAAAGACAAGGCTGTGTGCATGGCCCAGAATATCACTGCTCATTTGCACACTGGGAACCTAGGTGCGATTACAGTGGGACCCACAGTTACCACACTTCTCAAAGAAACATGTTTGATGCAGATTTTTTTACTATTACTATGGAGAAGAGTCTTCTATTTGTGCCACTAGAATAAAAACCTTTCCTGCGCAATCATACGTAGGTATATTTTTATGGTAACTTACAGTGCAGGGTGAGATTTATCTCACCTAAGTGGTTGGGTCTACGTGAAGGTTCTGTGGCAGTAAGCAGCATTTTCTAACAGTTTACGTTAGTGAGTCTTAAAAAAACAAAGCAAGTCAGTCAAGCTGGTCAACTTCTTTTTTTTCCTGGCTTCCTAATATTTATGCCTCCTAATTTTTATATGTATAGATTCACTCTGTAACTCATACATGCTGTGAGAAATCTGAGCTTTTAGATTGTATGACTGTGCGGCAACCCACTGAAATCCTTCATTTATCATCTGTGCTGAGGCTAAAATGGGTGCATTTGCAATGATTAGAAGAGACCAAATCATATTTCTAGAGGTACAAGCTTTAATTATAAATATAGAGTGCTTTTACACTTTTCCCAAAGGTTAGAAATTTAGCTTAAATATGATAGAATAAGAATCTTTTTAGGAACGGGTGTACTGTAAAGACTGGTTAATTTTATTTGATGTATCTTTTATTTGAATTTAAAACTATTCTGAAAAGCACTCTTCGACTTTACCCAGATGTCTGTAACACAGAGAGTTTAAGTGTTCTCAAAAGTGCCTGTAGAACTGCTCTATATTATTCTTTTCTCTGCAGTAAAATGCTGTTATTGTATTGTTTCTATGCCATTTTCTCACGCAGGTGCGTGTTATTTATAAATGCATGAAAGACACAGCAGTAAAACACAACAGTGTAGGTAAAAAAAACATAAGGTAGAACTGTGATTTTGAGGGAGTAGCAAAGTCACTGTAAGACCTTCTCCTCAAATTTGTTAGGAATACTCTTGGAAATTTTCTTTTATAGCCATCTATTCAGTGCCACAAATGGACAGGAGAAAAAAGACCTAACGAAGAAAACTTAATGTTTTGGAATTCTCAGTTAATCAAAAGGTTGTTGAAATACAAATATTAAAAATAGTAACTTTTGTTTCTATTTGAAAGACCTCAAAGTATTCCACAAAATAAAATTCTCAAAGTAAATAATACTGTCAGATTAATAATGTGAGCATTCAGTGGTTCACACTAATGCAGCACTGCAGACAACCTTGAATATACTTCTCATTGGTTTGGGTTTTGCCTCAAGTTTTAGGGGTTATGAGCAACACTGAACAGTGATAGAGACTCTCAAGATATCCAAGCCTCTGAACTGAATCTTCTCTTGGGTTTTCCTTAAAGTAAGCACTCCAAATACTCAAAAAGGGCTTTGAACCCAGAAAGCAAAATTTTGCTAGGGAAGAAAGTAGTGTAAACTCTGGGCACAACAAGAAGAGAATTCTAACAAATAATTTTCTTCTGCCAACTGCATCCTGGACAGTCAAGCACTTTCCTTCAGGACTGATGATCCCTAAGTTCGTCGACCTTTAATTGACATACATAAAATATTAAAAGAAACTCAGCACAGTCCCCCTATGTAATGTTTTCCATCCTTGCCTTTGAGGCTGACCTGCGATCTCTCCATGCTGTGACCAGCAGATTTTGTCTGGTAAGAGAAGATCTCCCTGTGCTTTCTCAGGTTTCTTGCTGTATTGCAGGCAGAGGAATACAGACAGTTCCTTTCAGCTAAGCACACCAATTCATTATCAAAGATGGAGCACTTTTTTTCACTTCTTCAGTGCACCTGACCCCACACACAGCAACCACAATAAGCCAAACCACTAGTTTTATTTGCTGACCAGCCACCGCTTTTTTAAAGGAGCATAACAAGTTAATACATCAGCAGGAAATAAGTGATCAGACACATTTAATGGGAGAGGACTAAGAAGCCTTGCTTTCAACTTCCCGTGAGCTGTCAGTGGGGGAAATAGTCTGGTTCTTGACCTCGGTGTACGAGGAACTGTGAGGAGAATCCTACACTGAGGTTTGTACTAAATGTGATGCAACAGTTTCTAGACTTGTAACTCACTCATCCTTGAAAGCCGTGAGGTCACAAGTCTTGTTATAGTAGTTTTCGTGTATGTTGTTACGTTGATTCCAGTTTTTCAAGGTTTTCAGAGAAAGAAATTAATTTAACTTCTTACTTCGTGGTGTTAAGGGGAGGTTGAGGTTTTGGGGTTTATTATGTTCTGAAAATGCAATAGATTACAAATGGGCTCGAGTTAAGGAATGCTGGTAAGAATTGTTCATACAGTGAGGGATGGAATTTCAAGAAATGCAGTGATTTTTAACGTATTATCTATCTTGACAAAAGGACACTGGCAAATTCATAAGTAAACAAAGTAAGTGTATTAAGGAGAAATTAGTGAAGTACAGAATGTGTAAAATTCTGTCTCCAGAATTAAGAATTTATTTATGGAAAAGCATTCAACAGATCATTGTTAGACCCCAGCATTTTTGCAGACTAACACTGGTTATGGTACCATCTTTCCAGATGCTTATGCCACTGTGGAAAAACTGCAGACATGGGCTGTGGATGCTTAGATAAGCCAGAGTTAGCATTCTAGTAATGCACACAAATGGCAGTCACCACTGAAAACTGATTTTTAAAACAAATCGTTCCACAGGGAGCTCGTATGGCCTGGTTTACTATGGATTTGTGTTGTGATTCTGTATCTTCCTCTGCTGTGACTTCAGTTCTCCTCATTTATTTCCACCTGCTGTAATGTCTCCTTTTTCTCCTTTTTGTCTCCATATTCCTCACTTCTCTTTTCACCCTTACACCATATAAAAGTCATCGCCATCTTGCTGTTACCCAAACCAATCCACTGGTCAAAAGGCAGCAAGTGATATAACTGGGCTTGAGATAACCAGGCAAGCAGAACAAACAGAACAAAAACCAGAGCTCATGTTACAGTCTTTTTTCTCCTCCAGAGGACACAACAGTTGGGTCTTTCTCCCTCTTCCCTCCTCTGTCCAGATGCTGATTTTAAAAGAATTTGTGAGAGCATTGGTTCTTTCAAATTTTTAGTGATTTGGAATATGTATTTGAAATTGACCAATGGTTCAAAAAGTGAAAAAAAGAGAAAGTTGGGGTGAGAATGGTGAGGGCAGGCAGTTGGCCAGCTAATCCAGGTAACTCTGTAAGGCATCACTGGGAACCAGACTAAAATAGAACAAAGATAAGCTTAATAAAAACAAGTTTTAACCTCTCTTTAGTTAAAACATTTCTTATGTATAGTTACACTATATATGGGTACTGTAGATTTATATAAAGTGTAGTCAGTTTTCCTGTAAAAATTCCAGCTTTTCAAAGTTCCTGTTCCAGTTGTACCAGATGAAGTGAAATTTTCCTTTTCTTAAGTTCAGTTTACCATGAGTCTTTGTTTTACTGATTTTTATTCTTTCTCTTTTCTTCCTGTTTATTACCCCCATAGGAGCAGTCTCACAGGTGCTGGACAGCCTGGAAGAAATTCATGCACTTACAGACTGCAGTGAAAAAGATTTAGATTTTCTTCACAGTGTTTTCCAGGATCAGCATCTTCACACACTACTAGATGTAAGTTTTCTGTGATAAACAATTTGAATGGATTTTTGTGTCTGTTGTTCATTTGGTAATACTTAGTTTTATCCCAAGTATATTCTCTTTTTCTGTTTCATACCAAAATGAATTTATTTAAGTGTGGAATGTGACAATCAACTAGCTCTTCATACAGAAAGACATTTTAGGACTATGTATACAGAATATTTTAGAATATGTAAGTGGTCAGTGATTTCATTTAAATTAATAGCTTTGCTTTAAAATCATTTATCGGAATAGGCTTTTTTCCTTTGATAAGTCCTAGGTTTTATTTTTTATTTTAAACATGAATTGTAGCTTTGCAACTGTACAGATTAATTTCATTTTTATTATTTTTAAGCAATGTAATAATCTTAGATTAGTTTTATGCATATTCTTACAAGTATGATATTTTTTGTGTGAAACACTTAGGTATGCCTATTTCCGTCTTATTCTTGAACACAGTGTGTAGTAGTCTCAGTCATTTAAATCTGTATTGTACCATGGTTCATGAGAGCTACTACTCCCAAAGACAGCAGAGGGTGTTCCACAAGAAAGTGTGCAAAATTTACAAAGCTGTAAGATACAGGTTAGTGCCTCCTGGTAGGCATAATCAGGATCTGGTTCCTATTTCTTCACTGTCTATCTGTAAGCATAGTTCACTTTCTGACTATGCGTACAAATCATCTGTGATACCAGTCGGTTCATAGGTGTCTTTCTTTTTTCTTCCAGAAAACTAATATGATCTGTTTTGCAAAAATAATTTTGAAAAGCAAGTAGTCTGGCGTTTGAGAGAAAAAGTCTTGCCTGCTACTTATCTTTCTGTGCCTTGAGGACTTCCTGTTTTCAGAGTTTCTTGTTATCTTGTCACATGCTGAAATCCTGTTTGTATATCCAAGTAGTTTTTTAATGAAGAAGGTCTAACAAGCAAATGCATTGTACTTGCTCCAAAATTGTGTGAATTTGGGAAAAGATACGTATGGTTTTGAGGTAGAAGTAGTTGCGGAACTGACCTTCAGCGTCACTGCAGGTTCGTGCTCCATCCCTCACCACCTGTAGATGATTCGTACACTTCTGTTCACCAGTCAGTAAGCAAATTGTGGGCCACCTGGGTTCTGTGCGTACTTCAAAGGATTCAAATCCACACGTACTTCCTTCTGGAAGAGGACTGAGCTGCAGGGTTCTGAACAGACCTGTAGGGGAACATAAACCTTCTGGTAAAGCTTCCCTATGACGTACCTGCCCCTGTGACTCAATGAACCTGGGATAGTTAGCTGTTAAGTGATGGGGGCATTACTGTGGCACAAGGTGCTACAGATCTAATCTTTATTCTTGATAACTGTTCATGCATTTTATATTAAATCGTCATTGGATGAAATTACATGAAGCATGCAGGAAGTATCTAAAGGGTGGGTTAAAGGAGGACGGAGCCAGGCTCTTTTCAGTGGTTCCCAGTGACAAAATGAGGGGCAATTGGCACAAGCTGGAACATAGGAAGTCCCCTTCAAATAGGAGAAAAAACTTTACGGTGAGGTTGACAGAGCACTGGAACCGGGTGCTCAGGGAGTTGTGGAGTCCCCTTCTCTGGAGACCTTCAAGACTCACCTGGATGCAGTCCTGAGTAATGTCTCTAGGCAATTCTGCTTTAGCAGGGGAGTTGGACTAGATGATCTCTAGAGGTCCCTTCCAACTCTGACAATTCTGCAGGTGCTCATGACTTTCCTGAATTGCGTCTCCAACAACTCTTCTTGCAAATTTGAATCTAACTTGTGTTCCAAATGCTGAAATTGCTCTGTCTTTTTGTTTTGCTTGCTGCAGTATAGAAGGGTGATGAGATGATAAGAACAAGGAATAAAAATCTGGACAGGAAGAGAATGAGTGTAACAATAAAAACCAAAACACTTGTGTCACTCATGTAGCAAGGTTTTAGGTATTTATCAACCATTTTTATGTTGTCATATAACTGTCAGGCTTTGGTAAACCAGAGTGCCTTAGTTTAATTATTGTGCATTATGACAGATCTACCAGACGTTAACTCACACTTCTACAATGCTTTTGCTTTTTTCTGTTCTTTACACTACCAGTCTGGTTCATAGTACTTCACTAATGATATTGTATTTCTGTAATGGTCTACTGAAACCCTTTAAACAAGAAGAAACTGCAATGAATTCATACCATTTTTCCATTCTTTTATTTTAAAGTTATGGTCGTTCTCTTAGACGTAAAGGGATACATTTAAATGCATACTGTAATAATGTATTTGTGAGAAGAAAATGCTACCCAAAGCATTTTTGTTTTATTATGCTATGTGGAAGGGGGATGGTAGAATCTTCGCAAAGATACTTTGATTAGAATAATACTAAATAAAATTCTAAAACATTACAATGTCATGAAACACAGATTCAACAGACTGAAGCAAGTTACAGTGTTATTTGAAGGGGTAGCTTTATTATTTCAGTAACTTGAATGTGGAAGATTGATTTCTGTTTATTCATTGATGCTATTTTAGTTTCTCTCAGAACTCTGAAAAAATCACCAATCGTTTTTGGATGAAATTCTGTCAGGGAAACTGTTTATTCCTCTCTGAGTATTTGAGGTTAATGAGGCCACCAGAACAAGTCACCTGCAAAGCGCTACATTTCACTTAGGAATTTCATAATCTATTGTGAAGTTACGGCTGTCACTTTGCATTAGAACTACTGTTTCTCTTCCTTGGCCTTTTTCCACGGTTAAATTTGTTCTCATGTTCCAACCCTTTCTCAAGAGTTATCCTTTTTTAGATAAGGCACATGATGATAGCTCAGTCCTGCTGCTGAAATACCTTCTTTTGCTTCTGGACTAACTGTTTCTGAAAGCAAAAAAAAATAGGAAGAACAATCCTTACGATAAAAGTGCATGTTACCCACGTGCTGTTTGTCTCAGGTAGTATAGATCACAAAATAAAGTCGTCTTTCCCAGTAATTCATCAGCTTATGTGTTACTAGGACAGGCACCTCTGAAGGCCATAGAAAGCAGGGTTCCTATCATTCTATTGATTGTTTTCAATTGATTCAGTTATATATGTCTGTTTAGATAGTCTTAAAATAGCTATCTTCCACTTCACTCAGGTGCCAAAGCTGATCAAAACAAGGGGAAGAAAGGTGCCAACTACTTAAAAAGTAATTTATATTCAATCAGGGCAAATCCTGCAATATACCAGCATAAGCCGATGTGGTCTTCCTGAGTAGTTTTATTGTGTGATTTTTTCATAATTTTACAGAATCTCTCTATTATTTTAAATGGTGTTTTTCTGTACAAAAGTTAAACAATTCATTATTAAAAACTTGGTTTTGTTTACTGGGAGAGAAAAGAAAAAGGCCTTCTGGAAACAGCCATTTAGAAATCTATAAACAGCCATTTAGAAATCTACCTTAAAAAAAATATTGTTTAGTAATTGATCTTTCTTGTAAAGAGAAAGAGTAACTTTGGGTTGGACAGATACGTTTTTTTCACCTAGCTTCTGTTATAAATGTGATTATCAATATTTTGGTGAATGCTGTAGGAAATTCCTGTGTGTGACTTAGAACTGTCTGGACTTACGCCTATATAAAGCTTTATGGATTGCTTCATTCTGGTCTCCAATTTAGATTATAAAGAATGTAGTAAAGTTAAGTAAAGGACATAAATAACTCTATGGAAAAACAGAGATAAATTTAAGTAGCAAAGCAGCTTTTTATTACCAGTGACTGATTTTTAGAAGCTTTATCAAATGCTTTGATTAAGATTTTTTTTTATTGACTTTCATTAAAGAGATCCTGGGAGGCATTGCTCTCTTGTGTCAGCAGCACTGATAAAGAAGTTGGAAATAAATGTGAAGAGGTTACTAATTCTGGAGACATTAGCATTTGGCTGTTTTCTGTATCATGACTCGAATGATTTTTTGTTTTGAAAAATATACTGGGCTTCAGGGCTGTGCCTAATAGGGGAGATTTTTACATTATGTTTCATCTCTATCAGTGCATCAAAGGAGGCAAGGTTTGCTAAAAAGCAAAATCAGAAACTGCTATTTTATGCAGAAGTCTTTCTTCTGTTGAGTCAAGTAGTTTGGTCACCTCTCCAGGGACACTTTCTGTGGGTGATTCTGAATGCAGATGTCGTTCGATTTACAAGTGAGATTTTCACTCAGCAGGAGAACAATATCAGCTTTTGTGTGAGTGGGGCCTCTGTGCTACTGGCTTTGTCTGTGTCTCTGTCCCAAGTCAGATAGTTCTCTAGGCTTGTATCTTTTGGCTGGTAATTTAAGAAGTTTGTTACATTATTTTCATAGATGGAATCGTCAAGGTAAGTGGTGTTATTTCTGCAAATATATCTGCAATAGAAGCATTATGAAGAAAGTTTATTTTACTTTTTGCTGGCGTAACACATTACACGCATGCAGTTTTAACTGAATGAGATTAAATAAATTCTGGAGTGGCTATATGTATCACATCTGTATGTGTAGTCACTTCTTCCCTTTAGAGTTTAATTTATATTCATCGGGCATATATGTAAGGCATACTGATTTTTAAGAGAATCTTGCTCTTGTGTCTGTTATCCTTTGCTGCTAATGGTAATTTTTCAAAGGAACATGCATTCATGCACACTTCAGAATTCCCTGAGTATTTCCTTTGCGGTCGGTCATACAAACAGAGTTGGTTCTGAAGTCCAGACTTTTATGGAAACATATTTTCTCCTTTGCTAGAAAGAATGTTGTTGGGACCTCAGTTTAGCCTGTTACATGGTTGGCTAAAGCTTTCTACTGGATTTGTTTTGGTTTGTTCTGTTTACCCTCTCAAAGTTGGACGTTGGCACAGTGAATTTGAACGTCTTTTGTAAAAGTATCCGTAATTCAGCAGTGTCCAGCTATGGCTGATACTATCATTCTCTATTTGAAAATGTGTTTAGCTTTTCATACATTTATTGCTGATTTGCTCTTTTCTGAGCAATGTGTATTAATTTAATAATTCTATTCTACCCTTTGGAAAGAACAAAGCAATAGACATTTTAATTCCTATTTTCAGGACGTTTTCATTTCCTTTCTCCTTTATTGTCTTTTAAATCATCAATAGACTAGTGGAATCCTATGATATAGAAAATAAAATAAAACTAGCAGATGAGTATAAAAAGCTTAAATATTTTCATGAATTGTCTAATTTTTTTATGTTTTGATTTGAGTAAGAAGGAGTTTCTATGTGAATCACATTGTGTAGTTCAAACTTTTTGGATCAACATTGGTCCTTGCCCCCTTGAATGCTGATTATGTTAAAACTTGTATGTGTAACACGTTTTAGTGAAACATGAATGTGTTTCTTTTGCAAAAAAGATCAGAAAGTGTATGTGCGCTAGATGTCTTGCTTAACTGCCTCAGAACATTACACTTGCGTGAAATAGTCCTTTCTCATTTTAAAAACACCTTGTTTTCCTATGTCTAATTATCCTTTAATTGGTATGTTTATAAGACAAAAGCAAATGGAAAATATTTGTTAAAAAAAAAGAAACTATGTTGGCAGTAAAGCACCTTGCTATTTGGGGAACCAAATCTGGCTTTTAGCCCAGTCCAGCAGAGGCAGCATGCTCAGCCCCGAGGAGTGGGAGGGACTGTCTCTCACTGCAATGGAAACTCCTTTCCCAAGTAGTGTTGAAGAACATTGAGGAAGCCTTAGGGAGAACTGTTTGAAGAGTTCCTTCAGCAGGTGGGCTGGATCGTCATCACTGGTGCAGTATGCTTTTGCTCTGAAAGGTAACTTCTCTGGAAGGCCATATATGAAAGAACACTAAAAGCAGAGGCTGTTCTAGGATTTCTTCTGCATTTTTTCGTTCTCATTCTCTAAAATACTTTCCATCTTGTACTTCCTTCGTATCTTTGCATTTCATTTTCTGTGTTCCTGGGATATGGAGATCATTGTGCCAGTCAGCGTCATCTCATTGTTTTCTGGTTCTTCCTGTTTCTCTGTCTTACAAATTTATATACAGAATTTGCATTATATTTAGTCTTCCGAGCAGAAACCATTTTTGTTCCATACTTTTTTAGTATCTTACATAACACTGATATATGATTGGGTCTCTTAAACACAAGACTAATACAAATATGAGCTAACAGTAGCTTTTATGTTAAGATTAATTTTTGAGAAATTTATGGATCCACCAACAATGCAAAATTCTGGGTCAGATTGCATGACACTGCGATAGATGCTTTGTAGCACTTAATCTGTATTCTTTCTAACTAATGTTCTGTCATTTCTGAGTATTTAGAAGAATAGTACTGATGTGGTGAATCATCAAGTGAGATTCAGCTTAATAAAGTATGTACTTTAAATGAGAACTGTACTATTTAGCCTATTTCTCTTGACCTAATGCCACCATCAGTGGTGTGTCATTCTGAGTGTCTGTGCAATTGTGTGTTTGTGTGTACCAAAATATCTTACTCCAAAAGCATAAGCCCCCTTGATTACAGTGTATTTTTATGTTACTGAGCTCTGATCTGTCAAGGAACACCAGAATTGTATTCCTGGCAATTAATTTCACAGATACTGGTTTGAGGTAAAGAGGATTGTTTTCATATTTGAATTTATATTTTCTTCATTTCTTTTTATGTTGAGTGTAGTTCCAGTTAGTTTCAGTTCCTTTTTAACCACAAAAGCTACCTGTTAAGGGTTTTTTCCTTATAAAACTTCAGATTATCAGATTTATTATTTCTCCAGGAGCTTGTGAGCAGTGACAAAAGTAAAGAAATGCTACAGCACCTGGGATACAGCCCACAAATCTTGAATAACACTTCCACTTTGTTGATGCTGGGAGCTTTCTTCAGAGTGATATTTCAGTTTACGAATACCCAAAGGCAACATAGTAACAGCCCAGCAAACTATGCTTCTGTCTTTGAAGTCAGTCAGGCCTCACTACCTCCTACTTCCAGTTGTTCAAGTAGTTGGCTGGTTCATGCTGACTGTTTCTTTATTCTGAGTGTATCATTACAAAAAATTTACATGGTTAGGGAGAAAGAAATGGTTGCAACTCCAACATTAGCACCTCTTGATGCAAGATATGCTCGATGTTACAAAGCAGGTGAGAACTTGTGTTTTTTGTGAATGCTCTGTAATCGTTGTGGATTTAACCAGTTTTATATACATTCTGTATCCCCCTGGAATGAGGTTCATGGTCATTAACATCCTTTTCTTCAAGATGGTGATCTAATCCCAAGAAGTTAATTAAACTGACAGAACTGGGAATGAAGCCTATTTAGGCTTAACCTGAGTCTGTGGTTCCTGCTATAGGTCATTCATCCATATTGGAAATGGGGAGGCAAGACAGGGCAAAGGTTCTTCTGTGGGCTGTATCAAGTTGTCATCCATGTAACAAAACTCTTTTTATCACCCTTCCTGTGTCAAGGGATTAGTTTTCTCTGATGCTTGTAGAATCATTTAGGTTGGAAAGGACCTTTAAGATCATCAAGTCCGATGATTAAACTCACATTGCCAAGTCCACCACCAAAACATGTCCCTCAGCATTACATCTGCACACCTTTTAAATACCTCCAGGGCTGGTGATCCAACCACTTCCCTTGGTGGCTTGCTTCAGTGCTTGACAGCCATTTCAGTGAAGAAATTTTTTCCTAATATCCAATCTAAACTTCCCCTGGTGCAACTTGAGGCCATATCTTCTCATCCTATCACTTGTTACTTGGGAGAAGTGACCAACCCCCACCTCGCTACAAACACCTTTAGGGTGGTTGTGGAGAGCTATAAGATCTTCCCTCAGCCTCCTTTTCTCCAGACTAAACAACTCCAGTTCCCTCAGCTGCTCCTCACAGGACTTTTGCTCTAGACCCTTCACCAGCTTTCTTGCTCTTCGTTGGACTTGCTTCAGCACCTCAGTGTTTTCTCTGCTTACGTTTATCTGATCGGCTGCTTGGTGTCACCTTTAAAAGATGATTTGCATTGTTTTTGTTAAGATCAGCTTCAATTAGATGTCTGATGCAAGGGGGGAAAAAAGTGACTGTTACTGAAATAACAGAATTTTTGTGTCCTTAAAAATACAGACGTGTTAAAGTACCTTGTGAAGTAATGATATAATATATGTATTTGACAACAGTACTACTGGTACATTCCAGAATGAGAGTGGATTTTCTTATTGGGACCACTAAATTTTGTTGTGTTGATTTTTCAGCTGCCGTGTGTGTTTTCTAAGTACTCTTATGTGCAAAGCAGTACCTGTATCTCATTTTTTTTACTTCTTGCATCTTTCCAAAAGAAGCTACAAAGTTTGCGATGTGAACAGAGAAAAATCTGATTTATTATACAGGAATGGAGTTGAGATCCTAAAGAAAAATTAGGCTGGAGGGGCTTGGGCAGAGAGTTCCTGCAACAGAGGAAGATTAGATGGTATACTGAAGATGTCTTGTAGTGTATAGAGAAGGACTGAAGGGTGGGTACCCTGGGTACCTGCAGTGAGCTCGTGCCAGGAGAAATTGAAGAGTTCCCACCTCCTTTGAGGAGGCAGGATAACATCTTATTCTACTTAAATCTAAATATTTTATGTTTTGTCACTATGGTTTTAAAGTATAGCATGTATTTATTTAACATTACTCAACTCCAGACTTTGCTTACAACACTTCCCAATTTGAGAGAATATACGTTTACCTATAGATATTGCATACGATGTCAAATTTTGCTAAATTGCAACCTCTTCCTCTTGGGCAAGCTATGTACATGTACTGTCTGGCATATCTTTTAACATCTGCTATCGTTGAGAATTGCAGCTTCTACAGTAAATAGAATTTTTATGATGAGTAAAATTGTGGTTTCTCTTAAAATATGAGACAAATTACTAGGTTAGAGTCCTAATTTATAGTGAAATATAATGCTGTCTGATACTGGAGTCTGAATTCATTATACATTTAGGGGCACCTGAAATTAAATATAAGGAAATAATGTCTTGTGTGATTTTTGAGTAACGTAACTGTTTATTAGTAGCACTTAAAAAACAAACAAACAAAAAAAATTCTTGGTAAATACGAAGCAAATCAAGAGACAGAATTTAAAAGGACAGTTGTGGGAAAAAATGCACACACCCTGCAGTTTATTTTGTAAGAATATAGTCCTTTCCTCAGCTTTTTTACCTCTGAAGAGTGATTGCTTTGAATTTACAGAATGAGTGCATAACACATAGTAGTTTCTGCTAAAAAGGAAGATGTTGTACAGTGGGGCTAAAATTTGTTCATAGCTCATGTACGCTGAAGGTAAAAAGTTAACCCCTTGCAAAGGGGTAGAGCATACAAGTCAGAGATTACTGAACATCTTGGCACTTAACCATGTGGTCTGAACCAGTATAAGCATAAATGTGTCTTTGAATCTGCTTTTAACTATAAAAATACTTATAAAAATACTTTAAAAAATAAAATTAGATCAAAGTTTTATTTAGAACAAATAGTGAAAATATTTGATGTTCTGTGAACATCAAAAACAACATGCCATGTAATATGCATGAGTAGAAATATTTGCTTGTCCAAACTAGCACTAGAAGAACTACAGTAGGAAAATGGTCACACCCACATATGTAAGCACAGTAGATTTAGAGCTGCACAGATCTGTGTAGTCGTTTTTTCAGATTGAACTTTGTGGGATTTCCCCACGGTTCATGACTGCCTGTAGTTTTGCTACAGAATAGTGACCTATTGAGATAATTTAAACTTGGACACATTTCAGCTGTTTTAAGCTTTTGATCAAAAGATAGAACAGATATTCTAATATTTAGCTGCGTAACAGAACGGAAAACCTTTTCAGCGCTCTATACCTTAACTTTCTAGTTCCTCTGGTGTTTCCAAGCATACAAAATATGTCAATGCATAAGTATTGGGTGGTAACATGGAGTCTTTGCCTACTGCCAACATTGGCAAACGGCTCTGTGTTTTCTTTCTGTCATGTACCCAAATTGCTACCAATAGACGGACCTTGTGAAGGCAATGAGGAGCATCTTTTTTTCTGGGTTCCCTTTTACCCTGTGGATTCCTATGAAGACAATACATACACAGTCCTTTGGCTGTGCACTTCTCAGGGGCTAGGGGGATGTGTTTTCCCTCTGAAAGGAAGCCTATAATCATTTCAGGGTTCCACCTTAGTAACGCAGATAACCATATCTGTCATCTGTCCTTTATATTCATCCTCAGTAAAATAAACCTTGGTCGTTTCTGCTTTTCTAAGATGCTGTTCTGGGAACTCAGTAGGACCACATCTGACAGGCAGTGTTTGTTGTTATGTATAGCAAACTCAAAGGTCAAGGAATTTTATTCTTGCAGATCTTGAAATAGATCACTTAATGTATTTCCTCTTGCTCCAGTACTAAGGCATTAACTACCAAGAAATATGTAGTATCCTCTGTGTGCATCAGAAATGTGCTTGTTAACAACCTGCTAACGTTTATTAAACATTTTCCAGTTGGTATTTTGCTTCATTGGTACATCAGGCTTGCATGGTCAGAATTTCAGGTTTTGTGTATATAACACAATGACATTTGTTACTGCCTGGAAGACAGTTGTTTGCCAATTGTGTGCAGTGGGAATATAACTAACAAAAGTTGAGTTACCAATTTGAAATAAAACAAGTGAATAATCCAAAATGTGGAATGGTCCCAAAACCAGAAAGCAGCTTGGGGTAAAAGTTGGAATTCTTTAAGATTGATTGAGTTTACCTGGCACCATTTTTTCTTACCTACTGTTGTAGCTAAAGGCCTAAAAATACCTGGGTTTATATTCATTTCTGACACAGGTAGCAGGAAGTGTAATGCTGTTCTACAATTAATGCTTTATGAATATATAAAAATACAGATGACTTTTAAAAACAAATTATAGTTAGCCTACATTTTACAGATAAAAGTTCCTCTAAAAAGTAGGAAGAATAAGTGTATTTGAATTCTATGACATAAATAATCAAAATTAAAGTGAAAATCAGGGTTCTTGTTGTTACTATATGATTTTATTTTTTTTTATATAAAAAATAATTTCTATTTTGCACGAATGTGAGTATGTAGAGAGAAATTAAGTATTTCAAATTAGCGTAACCTCTGTCAGGGATACTGAAAGTCAGTGCCTGAAATAACAAGCTGCAGTGATGGCAGCTGTCAGTTCTGTGGCATGACAGAGGCAAACTCTTGCCTGTTCAGGCAGAATTAAATCTACTGCTTCGGACTGTCTTGTCCTGTGAATACTGTGTCAGAGAATCTTCATTTTATCTGATAAGCTACTTCCTGAAACCTTCTATTGAAGTAGTTTTGTTCACTGTTTAATTGCACGGCATGTCACTGTGTAAGGAGCTTGAATGCAAAGGTTTGTCCTACTCCTACAATAAGTGTATCACACAGCAAAACATTTGAAGCTGGGGAGGGCTGTAACCTGTAGTGCTTTGTAGGTCACAAAGTAGAGTCTTAAATATGCTTCAGACTTTCATACGGGACAGGGCTGTCATGTGTGCTGTAGAATTATGCTGGGAAATGAGTACCAGCGAGCTTCAGGCATAGTCCTTCAGAACACGCTGTTTTTAAACAAAGATAAAGCCCCTGCTGACTGTGACCTTGCTATTCAGTGTGTTTTCCAGTAGGATTTGTTACCTTCAGGGGTGTGTTTCCTTGAGGGCATAGAATCCCAAGGAAAGAGGCAGCCAGGGGAATGTTATAACATTTTGCATGGAAAAGGAGTTGTGAAACAGAACTGCTAGAAGAAAGAGTGAAGTGGTCTGTGAGTTAACTAATTGACTCTTTAATTTTAGCACTCCTTTGGTATTACTGCCTGTGAATATTATTTCATTCAGTAGGTCATGGATTTCTTTCAGACTTGCAGCACATTTACCCTCTGGGGTAAATGAAGTACAACAACAGGGAACTGTGAAAAGTAACAGAGCATCAAGCCTTTTTGTTGGTAAATGTTGCTGTGCAAGGGGCATCACCTCCACCCAAGAATTTGTAGATGGTACAGAAATCAAAAAGTGAAAAAAAACAGTCGTGTAGTATCACTGTGTTGCATGTGGTCATATTGTTCAGAAAGCAAAAATAAAAAATATAAGGTCATGTTTTAATGATTATTTTTAGATGGTTTTGTCTGGGGATTTCATATCTGAGGTTGGCAACCCAGTATGTGTCTGAATTACAACTGATTCCTCACAAAATGTGTATTTGTTGAAAGATCATGGGGTTTTATGCTCTAGCAGTTCGGTATCTCTTAACAAAAGTTTCTCATTTGCATCACAGAAACTTACAGATTTCAGAGAAGTAAAATCCTGACTGATTTCACTGTGTGATCTAACTTGATTGCATTCAAGATTAGACCAGCCAGTGAGACTAAATTTCTGCTAGTTGTTATGTATCTAAATTTTTCAGTGTGACATTGAATGGGGTTGCATTGGGACAGTACTGTGACTCCTCTTACAGGAAATGGTTAAAAGGAATTTCTGCACATCTGAAAAACTAGTCAGTAGAGAAGAGTTTGTTGTTTTGTCTCGCCTGCCTGATTGTGGATTAGACTTTGGGCTGCCTGCTTTTAAATATCAGAAGAAACTAGCTCCCTTTATACAAGCAGAAGACGAAAAATCTCAAGTCCTAGGAAGCTGGTCAACTGATAGTGACACTACTTGACACGCTGTAGGTATTGTTTTTATAGCATTTGTGTTCTAACATGCAAAATCTAAAGTAAAACTTGTCTTTTTAAGAAGCAGTACTATTCTTTTAATTAGTTATAATATCAGTTTGTATTTGTTGTATCAAGTTTTGTTAATGTATTGGTTGTGATTGTTAAGCTTTTCTAGAACAAGCTCTTAATTTTTATTTTCTGTGTAGTAAATGCAGAAGAACTGGTACTGAGGATTGAGGCTGAGATGCAAAGTATTCAAAAGTCTGGAAATTCCAGAGAGTACAATTGCTGTGGCATTTTCCGACATTGTTTTATTTAATTATTGGAAAATTTTAATTGTGTTTATGCTTATTGCTGACTGAAATTGTTGGATTCTGGGCTGCTGGGGGTAAGGGACAGGGTTATTTGCTATCACTTCAAAATAGAACATCCCAGCAGAAAGCAAGCCCATCGTTAAGGCACATCCAGATTTTGCCCTGCTGCAAGTCTGTTGGTGTTACATAGAAAAGCATTCCGTTGAGGACGGTGGAGAATGAACCAGTTAATTCTGTTCCACAAAAAACCACCTTTGGTATGATCCCTGAAGGACTTAGGGTTGCAGGGCTGATGAAAGACAGCAGCATTGTAAACAGGCTGGTTTTCTGTGATTAAAATTGTGTAGCCAACTGCCTGTAATAGTAATATGTTCTGCACCCCAGGAGTATATAAAAGCTGACTGTAATTGTCATTAGTGTTCACTTTAATCTATGATATATGCAAACAGATTTCATTCAGAGTTTTTTTTAAACATCTTGTAAAATGTTCGTGTAAAGGTATGATGGATACTTACGTCCAGGGGAGCAAACATTCTTCTTAATGTGTGTAAACGAAACCTCTAAATTCACATGCTTTCAGAGACAAATTGTGGAGCTGCAAATTCCTTCTAAATTACTTCTGCTGTAGCTATTGTTTATTTACAAAAAATATTTGAGAAGCATTGCAAAACAGTCTTTTTTCAAAGATTGCAAATAAGGTAGTGCTGCTTCACCAGTTCTGGTGCATTAATGCACAGTATATACTTTTCTCCTCTTACCAGCTTCTGCTGTATTCCAACAGAAAGCTTCTAATCATCTTCTGTAACCAGTAAAGACTAATTATTGTTAGAATTAATGTGTTTTATGAAATTGGCTTAATAACATAATGCTAAAAAATTCTTTCCAGACAGAACATGCAGTTACTAAAATTGGAAGTGAGAAATTCAAAATAATATCCTGGATTCATCCTTCTGTTTATATGAGTACATACCAAACGAGACACTTGAGAACCAGACTTTTTTTTTTAATGTCCAGAAAAATTCTGTGAAAGCATTGTTGAAATGCTATATGGAAAAAATTAAAATGTAAAGCAAGTACTAAGATGTACTAATGCTTCCTTTGTTTCTGGGTTTAGTTATTATTACTTGACACATTTTTAAAGATACATATCTTGGTTGTATGTTATTATAATTGCTTTGTCTACATAACCAGTTAATGCAGAAATGGTACTTCTGATACAATCTTGTATCTTGTGAC